>JARTUT010002236.1:0-142766 GCA_030674115.1 Micraspis discolor | reverse complement strand
GGTTCAAACACCTTTGTAACTTTTCCATCAGGATATTCCAATGTCCGTTGTATGTGGCCTTCAGAGGTTGGCCATGCACCTGAGAAAAGATTTTTTTTTTTTGAAGATACCTTTATTAGATTTAAAGAAAAACTAGCTGAGTCAGAGACTTCATCCGCATAAAACAATGACTATGAAAAATGAACTATGATCAATAAATTAATGTTGTTGATGAGAAATTTTTGATGATGAAACTCGTGTAGAATTATTATTTGAGCAAAAACCATCATGTTTTTAGCCATTAAATTCTGTTGAAGTGCTTCTTTTTCATGTTCTCTCATTCAATCGATTATATTTTGGTGATGATTTGGCTCCATTTTGCATTCGAATGACTCGTTATTTTTTATCAAATTTCTGATACTCCCTCTTAGGCTCGTTTGCACCAACCACACTTTGCGTTAAGCGTCCCTTAAAACGAATCCTTAATTTAAATTGCGTTGCACCAACTGTTAAGCACCACTTAAATCCCTTAAGCGAGCCTTAAATTTAAGTGCTCATTCATGGCCACTTAACTATTTAAGCGCGGATTCTACCCATAGATCAAAGGTAAATGTACATTTATTTTGGTATTTATCTATGATCAATATACTAAAATAATAAGAGAGCGATCACCGAAGGACATAAAGTTTTTGGCGGAGGTCGACGGGGTGCGAAGGGTGTTTGGAAAACGGGAAACGGTGGTGTTGAGAAACGGGCTCCACGGGTGTACCGCACGCGAGAACCTAGAGAAAGAACCCCTCCATCCGTGGGAAAAGACTGGATATCTGGCGTGGTCGAAAAGTGCGAAAAAATTACGTCGGAAAATCGTCAAAAATGCGGATTTCACAAAAGGTCCCGCACGGCAGCGAAGTGTTTGAATAAACGGGCACGCTCCGACCGGCATGAGAAATGGCAAAAGCTTCCTCCATAACCACCGGACCTAACAGGCGTGTCTTATTTCTCCAACTCGAAATGGAAATTAACGAAAAAACCTTGCGAAAATCGGTAATTTTGACGTCTGCGATAAAATTCTCAAGGACCACAGATTATCATAACTTCCTCCAAAAAACGACAAAATCCGTGTCAAAAATATTTTTATTTCTAATGTTCGACACTAAATATGGATAATCGTCAAGATTTTCAAGATTCCCAATACCATTTTTAAATTTTTACTCCTTTCTACGCCGAAATAATAACGTGAAAGTAATGGGTCTACTTATCGATGCGCATTCTTTCAAGGTAGGGACTTTGTTTACGTCATTTCATTCCCTGCTGTTACAAAGACAGACTGATTCATCGGACTTGTGACATTAGGTTTTTCACGTAGAAAATCGATCGAAACGGACCGTTAAGGGTAATATTATGTATATTTGTCTTTCATAATGATTTATTTCCTTTATTTGCAGTCAATATAATATATCCCTCTGAAAGATGCAATCGATTTGGATTGCTAGATTGTAAACAACATCCGAGGTTGAAATTTTAGGTTATAATTGCTTAACAGATAAATAGTGAAGCCTTTCTTTTATTAATTTGGTTATTCCTACTGCAAATGTGGGCAATTTGATTCAGGAATCTCATGAAAACAATGGTGTATGCTTGAAATCACCATTTTTCGTTAATAAACAAAGGTTATTCATCAAAATGGATCGTTTACGGTAATACAAAGTATATTTGACTTTCAGTATGATTCATTCTGTTTTTTTTTCAGCTCATAATAACTCATGTGAAAGGAAAATCAACCACAAATATTATTCATTTTGTAAACATTGCAAGGATATTCTCAAAAACACAATTTTTGCAGGTAGGATTTTCCTTATAAATACTGAAGCTTTTTTTAAATTATTTTCACATGGTTATGTCATTCAAGAAATAGTCCAATTTGGTTATTCCTACTGCAAATGTGGACATAGTGGGCAATTTGAAAACCATTCAGGAATCTAACAAACATAATGATACATGCTCCTTTTCTTTGATAAACAAAGGTCAACAAAATGCAACATAAAATTAATTTCAGATAGCAGCAATTGTAAGGCTGTTAAATTTCTATACGAAGATTTTCTGTGCACCTATTTAGGCTATTTGAATGAAAAACAAACTGGAGCTTTTAATCGTTGCTTTTGTTCTCTTTTACAAGTAATATACGAAAGTTTGAGATATATCCCCATTCGACAAGAGAGAGACTTTATAGTCTCAAAATTCCTTCGATGACAGCTACTCGATATTGATAAAGTTACTAAGGATTTGTTACTACATTTCGGCAAGATTGTTTGGAAATTATTGGTTATTTTCAGATTTTATGCTCCATTTCATAATAGATTGTTCTTCGTAGAGAAGAACTAAACCAAAAACCATGTGAAATATATTACTGAGTCATAAACTGCAAATCAATCAAATTGTTTTATGCCTTTTATTGGTTTCATATTTTACAATGCAAATATTAATGTTTGCCTCATATTGAAAACTTTCACTGTGTTGCTATATAACTCATGTTTTTGGATTTCCATATTCCAAAGTAGAATTTTGATTGAAATGCATATTACCCCTTTCTAATTTTGTTTTTTTTTTCTTCAGATGCAATATTTTGTTAAGAAATTCAAATATCTCTTCATTGCCACTGTATCTTCTACAAATTAACAGCTTGTGGATTAATGGTCTGTTATATTTAACATTGAACCCTGTAGTATGGAGGTTGGTGATCCATCCGTCTGGAGAGCATGTTGGTTGTTTGTGCAGGGCTAAGGATTACTGCGTTGCAACTGTCATAATAATTATATTAAAATTACTGTATTCAAGTAAAGGTTCTCTATATTTTGTCAATTACGAGCAATTACATTTATAAACTGAATCAATTCATTGAGAACACTTCAAATTAAAAAAATTACTTCAATGCTTTTATTGAGAAAATAGACAATCACATTTGTTTATTTTATTTTTTTTTCCTTGCCACTAGGATTCATCTTGCAGTTGTACTGTCAATATTGTATTATCTAGCCATATGAATTGTGTCCAACATTCGTTACAGAAACAACTTTTTCAGCACGTAACTTTTATGGTACTGTGATACCTTGAACCCTGCTAAATCTTTTTCTAAATACACATGTTACATGGTTTTCTTAAAGAAAATGTAATCTAAAAATTAATGAATAAATGTTCATATATATATGTTTATAGAAATATTATCACAACCAGAAGACAAGTTTTTAAAAACACTAAGGAAGTACTGTTTGAATGAGCTTTATTATTATTTTTCGTGTTTGGTCGGGTTCTTTCTTCGTGGAATGCACTGAACTTGAAACGATAAAGTTAAAACGACATTTTTTCTGTTTGATTTTTATGATAAAAGCACCCACTGTGAATAAATTATATACCGGGTGTCCCATATGCATTTTTCTTAAAGTGTTAAAGTGTTCATGTTTTTTCACATGTGGATGCCAATTTCGGTAAAATGTCATACAGGGTGTGCGATTTACAAGTACTTTTGTTTTTTTGCGCGCTCTCAAGTTTTTTGTGTTCCTTCGGGTTTTTTTATGGAAAAAAATTATTTTCGATTCATATTATGTTGCATAGGATCTCCATAGAATAATTTTGATACTTCCTTCGTGGTACTAATCAATTGCGTACTGAGTGTCTCATATGCTTTTTTCTTCAAATTTTCTCGGGGATGGGAGCTGATTTCGATAAAATGTCATACAGGGTGTGCAATTTGCTTTGAGTTTACGATCGGGTGATATACAAGGTGTGCAATTTATAAGTACTTTTGTTATTTTGCGCGCTTTCGGTTTTTTTGTGTTTCTCCGGGGTGTGTCGCGTGACTTCGAGTTTTTTTGCGCGCTTTCAAGTTATATGTATTCTTTCGGGTTTTTTTCAGGTTCCTTTGAATTTTTTGTGTTACTTGTGGTACTTTCGTGTGTTCTCGCGTTGTTTCGTGTAATTTCGATTTCTTTCGTGTAACTTCGGTTTTTTCATGTTTCTTCGGATTCTTTCGTGTTTTTTCGCCTTTCTTCGTGTTTTTTCCAGTTCTTTCATATTTTTCGCTTTCAACGGGTTTTTTTGACGTGTTTCTGCGCGCTTCACTGATGTATGGGCATTATTGATCTATGGTCTATATTGATTTATGGTCTATATTGATCTATGGTCCATTATGATCTCTGGTCTCCATTGATCTATGGGCCTATTCAACTACTGGCTTATGGATCTATTGGCCCATAGATCTACTGGCCTATTGATCTACTGGCTTACTAGTTCTAACCTAAAATAATTTGATTCGTTTGGTTCTCCAAATATTTGTCAAGTATTTCTTTGTGATTTCCGAACAAATGTAATGTGAATAAAATAATATTAATTGTAATATACAGGGTGTCTACTATAATAGGTGCCAAACTTCAGTAGGTGATAGTACAAGTCATTTGCAATAAAAAATTTCCTATAACACTTTTTCGAAAAGTTAATGGTTATCGAGTTATTCAACACTTCTTGGTTTTTGGAATTTTTTGCTTTCCCCTTTAAAAACAAGAATATCTCTGTTATTCTTACAGCTATATCAAATCTGATCATATCATCAGAAAGAGCAGTAAACACGTTATAAAATAGGTACTCATTAATGTTAAAAAAATGTTTTATACCGGGTGTTGTAAAAGGGTAAATGTAAAAATTGAAAAGAGTGCAAACTTAGTGGTATTTTCTTGTTAGCTGTACCATTGAAAATTGGTGAATAAGTAGTTGTTTTTTTTCTAGGAAAAACTAGTACATGTAATAAGACTTTTAAACGGTATATCAACTTTTCACTTAACTTTTTGGTTTTCCAACAATATTACGGTTTTAAGTAAGAAAAACATAAAAATCAGAAACGCAGATTTTATGATAATTCATTTCAAAACATTGTAGGTTCAAAACAGTTATAAATATTATTAATAGTAACATAAAAACAGCTAAGTTGTAAACAAAGGTTTGAGAAAGAGGCGGGTTGGAGGGTGTGTTGGTGCGTATTAGGGGCCGCCGGGAATGAATACCACGAATGAAAATGAACAATATGGCGGAATTTAATCTCGAGCTAAGCAAACTTGACATTGCATGGGTTCGAAGATATGCAAATTAACTTAAATTTGACAAGTAAACTAAAGAAACAGATCATTTACTTTAACGAATTAATTCGACTTATACGCATCTACAAAAAAAAAAGAATATGACTGTTTTCCCAAGTATTGAATATCGGGATATGCTGTTTATTTACGGGTTCGCTAACGGAAATTCGCGAGCAGCAGTGCGGGAGTACGCGTTACGTTTCCCCAATAGACAATAACCTAGCAGAAAGGCATTTGTAGAAGTTTTTAGACGCTCTGGAGAAACTGGATCGAGGTTTACGAAATAGAGAAGGTGGTCGAAATGCTCAGCACTGGAGGCAAGCACCAGCAATACTTCGCGCTATTAGAGAAGATCCCACTCGGAGTGTTGATGCCACAGAGTTTTGGAACAAAATAATTTACACCCGTATCATTTAAATAAAGTCCAGAATTGTGTGGATGGTGAGGTCAGATTAGACTTCTATAGGTGGTACCTAAATAAGTTGGAAGAGTGGGGATGTGATCAAATATTATGGACAGATGAGGCAACATTCACTGAAAGTGAAATAATAAATTTACGAAATTTCCATATATGGAAAACGGAAAATCCACATGTGACTGTTATATCTCATTATCAGCATGAATTAAGAGTCGATGTTTGGTTGGGATTCATGGGAAAGCGGCTATTCGGGCCCGGTAATACTTCCCGATCGCCTTTAATCTAATGAATTCACAAATTTACTAAATAATAACGTAGTTGACATTCTTGAAGATATTTCCATAGCGGATAGATATGAACTTTATTTTCAACTGGACGGCTGCCCTGCCTATACTAGTCGAATTGTGAGGGACTGGATGAATTAATGCTTTGGGGATAAATGGATTGGAAGATATGGTCCCTTGAGATGGCCACCTAGAAGCCCTGATCTTACCCCATTAGACCCTTATGTTTGGGACACTTTGAAAGAAAATATGTATAAAAATAGCATTATTGATAGAGAAGAACTAATCAACAGAATTCAGGAATGTTGTGATACAATGCGTCGAAAACGTAATGAACTTCGAAAGGTTGTGTATTCTGTGCGAAAAAGATGTATAAAATGGGTAGGCGATTTGAACAGTTTTTATAGTTCTTTATTCGGTTTTGCCATAACATTGATTTTTACGTTCATTCAAAGTTTATTTAATGTTTTTATGTTACTATTGATAATATTTATGACTGTTTTGAACCTCGAAGTTTGCACTCTTTTCTATTTTTTCATTTACCCTTTTACAACACCCGGTATAAAACATTTTTTAACATTAGTAAGTACCTATTTTATAACGTGTTTACTGCCCTTTCTGATGATATGATCAGATTTGATGTAGCTGTAAGAATAACAGAGATATTCTTGTTTTTAAAGGGGAAAGCAAAAAATTTCGAAAAACCAAGAAGTGTTGAATAACGCGATAACTATCAACTTTTCGAAAAAGTGTTATAGGACATTTTTTGTTGCAAATAACTTGTACTATCAATTACTGAAGTTTGGCACCTATTATAGTAGACACCCTGTATACTTCGATCGACGCTTTTAACTTGTATAACGGAGTTCTTTAATGAATTTGATGCATTTCACGACGACTTGGAAATAATAGATAGAAATTGTGGAAAGAATATTTCCTAGGCGTATATACGTATAAAGACTCTAATTAAAAACCATATCGGGCTTGTTAATTTACATATCAATTTATAAACAAATATTTCTGTCATAGAATAGACGAAATATTTAAAACTTCTTCAACCACAGAACATCAAATATTGCGTGTAGCCAATGAAATCGTTTTATTGATCTGGGGAGAAATGAAATACTGAAATGTCACTAGATTGAGAGAGTTATGCGTCGCTTAGTTAAGTTTCTGTTAAGTGACAGTTGTGCAACTGGAGATGAATTTAAGCGACCCTTAACTTTAAGCGCCACTTAGCTAAGCGACATTTTAAGAGCGGTTGGTGCAAACGGGCCTTAAACTACTAAGCCGACTTAGCTGAATAATGAACTCGTCTGTGTTATCAATCTCTTATACCTACCTCTCTAACCCTTTCTGTTTAGACGTAATCATGTAAACCGGTGGACAGAACTGATTTTGACCTCAGATTTTTTACCGAAGAGTCGAAGTAAAACTATTGATACCACTTTTATCCAAATATTCAGAAAATTGATGATTTTTGATAACATTAAAATTGATGACGAGATATTGTTGATGATGGAGCTCGTGTTGAATGATTGTTTGGGCTATTACCATCATCTATTGTGGATGTAATGTTTTCCGACGTTTCGATAGACATCTTCTATCTTTATCAAGGAGAAAAGTAAGAAACCTTTTGAAAATTATCAATTTTCAAAAAATCAATATGACAGAAGTCATGAAAGAAAATGAACGATGTTATATACTCATCTGTGATATGATGATCTTTTTAAGTTGGATCGAACTATCGGCGTCCAAACTTCTGGCAGATCTATAGATGGAGCACTTATGGAATCAGGTGTTATTTTCATAAATGCTGCTTCTTTGATTTTTCTTCTTGCAAGTTTTTCTTCTTTGGATATTATTGATGCTTCATCCCACTTTATACGATGATTCTCATCTACAGCATGTTGGACCAACCTGGATTTGTCGCTGTACTCGTAGAAGCTTCTGATGTTCTTTTATTCGTACATTCAGAGGGCGTTTAGTTTCTCCGATGTAAGATCTTCCGCACTCGCAAGGTAATTCATATATGCAGTTCTTTGTCCTTTGTGTCTCATTATTAGGCTTAAATTTTGTAAGTTTAGCTCTGATAGTGTCTTGAGTTTTGAATGCAGTCGTTATGTTGTATCTATTTCCAATTCTTCTCATTTTCTCCGACAAACCTTTTACATAAGGAATTACGGTTTTAATGGTCTGATTTATATCTGTTGGTTCAGGTTGACTTTCTCTTGTTCGTCTAGCTTTTTCTAATATCTTTTTGGGGTAGCCATTGCTTTTAAGAGTTTTCGAGATGTTATTTATTTCTTCATTTTGGTCTTCTTCAGTGCAACAAATATTTATTGCTCTATCAAATAAACATTTAGCTACTCCCAATTTAGTGTTCAGTTGGTGGTTTGAATCAAAATGTAGATATTGTCCTGTGTTCGTTGGCTTTTTATACACAGTGGTTCTTGGGATTCCATTTTGTTTATGTACGAGTACATCTAAGAATGGAAGTTGTCTGTCCTTCTCGATTTCAATTGTGAATTTAATTGATTCCTCTTGATTGTTTAGATATTGAAGGAATCCATCTATAGTGTCTCTTCCATGTTGCCAAATAATGAAAGTATCATCTACATATCTTTTCCACAGTTTGGGTTTAAGTGCATATTTTTCTAATGCCTTCTGTTCGAAAATTTCCATATATAAATCAGCTAAAATTGGTGATAGTGGTGAACCCATGGCCATTCCAAATTCTTGTTGATAAAAGATGTCTTCAAATTGGAAATATGTTGTTTCAATACAAATAGAGAGCATTTCCATAATTGCATTCACGCTTAGTGTAGTTCTTTCACTAAGGGTTTGATCTTCTTCAAGCTTTTTCCTAACTATGATAAGTGTTTTATCTGTCGAAATATTAGTGAATAAACTGGTAATGTCGAAGCTGACCATAACGTCTTCTTCCATGATTTCTTGATGTTTCATTATTTCTATGAAGTGTTTCGTGTTTCTTATCATCGATGTTGAATTACTTTTTAATGGTGATATAATTTTCAGCAGAAATTTAGCCAATTGGTGGCATGCTGAATTTCTTGAACTCACAATTGGTCTTAGAGGAATATTTGCTTTGTGTATTTTTGGTAGACCATATAAATGTGGTGGTTTACTGAAGTGAAGTGTAAGTCTTGATCTAATGAATTGATCTGGAAATTCATTTCGATATTTATAAAGGATTTTGTAAATCTTGTTTTCAACTGTGGTGGTAGGGTCCTTTTTTAGTCTTTTGTATTTTCCTGCTTCTAATAATTCATTGATTTTTTGATTATAAGAGCCAACATCAGTGGCGTTTCCTTTGTCTGCTGGAAGTATCTTTATGGAACTATCCGATTTAAGATCTTTTAATGCCCTCTGTTCAGCTTTATTTATATTGGGTAGAGGTGTCTTGTTATTCCTGTCTAACAAGGTTCTGATTTTCCATCTGTACTCTTCGGCTTTTTCAGGTTCTCGAATTTTCTGTGCAGTTTCTTCTGCCGCCAACATGATTTCAATTTTTGGTATCGTCTTAGGGGCTATAGAGAACTTGAGACCCTTGTTGAGGAGAGATATCTGATCTTCACTTAAGTTCTTATTAGATAAATTGATCACGGTTTTTGAATGATCTATCACATATTATCAGAATCATAACAGCATATGAAAAAACAACAGAATATTTATTGGGAAATGGTTTGTTCTATAAGAATTGTCACTACCCTGTCTACTCTAGTTTAGCGCCAACTGCTGCTCCTAAACCCTGTACCAAGTGCCAAATGATGAGTATATAACATCTTTCATTTTCTTTCATGACTTCTGTCAATATTGACTTTTTGAAAATTGATAATTTTCAAAAGGTTTCTTACTTTTCTCCTTGATAAAGATAGAAGATGTCTATCGAAACGTCGGAAATCATTACATCCACAATAGATGATGGTAATAGCCCAAACAATCATTAAAACATTAAAATTATCACTTCAAACAGTTCAGCGCCGGCTCTCATGGTGAACACATCTGTGCCCTTATCAGTGAATTTAATTGCGTTTTTACTAAAAATAAATTGCCGCGAATATATAAAAAATGGCAGAAGATGCCGACGAGGACGATTCCATGGAATTTCAAGTTGTTACAAATAAGAGAAAACGTTATGGAAAAAAATATTCCCGTAAAGAAATAAACCAAATTATAGGAACAACTGCGACAGATTCAGAAACAGCAGATGGAAATCAAAAAAACAAAATTTTGAGACAACATTCAAATCCAAATAAAAACACTGATAACAAATCATATGCTACACGTCAGCAGGTTCAACATTCAAGAATTCCAGAATGAAAGCCGTCAGGTCGGCGACCTTTACATTCAAGTATAAAAATTTATTCTATGTCAACATGATCAACATAAACATCACAAGAATAGAAGTAGCAGACATATGGCAAACCAAATTACCAAACTCATCATGACTGCATCATTCAAACTAAAAATGGTTTTCTTGTGAAAAGCGATACGGAAAAACAGAAAATTATCGCCGTTCTGGACAATTTGAAGAAAGAAAACATCGTTGCTAGCTACAGGGAAATTACATCTAACATCCAGCATACAAAACGATCAGTGGAACCCTCCTACTCTGTTGTTATCGGCCAAATAGAGTTGAATATTCAAGACAAAGACATTAATGAACATTTTACAAACAACAATTTGGTACACAGATATTGCTAGAGAATAAAATCCCGTGCAACTGGAAAAATAGCACATATTATAAGAATCATAACAGCATATGAAAAAACAACAGAATATTTATTGGGAAATGGTTTGTTCTATAAGAATTGTCACTACCCTGTCTACTCTAGTTTAGCGCCAACTGCTGCTCCTAAACCATGTACCAAGTGCCAAAAATTTACGCATACAACAGAAGAATGCCATGAAAACATTCAATGCAGTAAATGCAGACTTTCAAGTGTACATCAACTCTGCAACCCAAATGCAAAGCCTGCCAAGCAGAAGATCAAGAAGCCTGGTCCTTCAAATGTCCCAAACGACCAACAAAACCAATGGAAGGAATTCCCAATATTCCAGTGAAACCAATAAATGAGAAAACACAGAATCTACCAAATAAAGCAAAAAAATCAAGAATACACTCAACAATATCAAAACATGACTATATAATTAGTAAATACACTTCAACCTTAAATAAGGAAAAAATTCACAAATAAATAGATACGAATTAATTAGAAAACTAAAACAAAGATTTATAGTGGAATTCAATATCCAACAATCTCCTATACGAGACTACCAAAATTGTTCTGATAGACCAAAGACTACGACTACTAGCTGGGAGATTTTGCAGGAATAAGAAAATCTTCAGGATTTTAAAAAAGTTCTGCATACAGCGCGAAGAAAATCACAACAGGTTCAGATATCCTGCTATGATTCTATGGGAGACTCTACAACAGATAAAAAACGAAGACACCACAAATTAGAAATAAGAACTTCTCGATTATATTTAATGTTATAATTTCATTTAATTAATTGTGAAAAAAATAAAAAGTATAATTGTATCACAGGCTGAAGGACCTCGGTCGATGGCCATTTGTAAACCATGTTTACAATAAAGCACTTTTATTATTATTATCACTTCAAAATTTCTATCATTCACGAAAACAATATTATCTTATATTTCTACAAACTTCACTTTTCAAAACTCAAATAAATGAAAAAAGATATGTGACGTTACCTGGATTTGTACATGGTTTTTTCGTTACAGTTTCCGATGAAATTTTGATCATTTTGTGGGTGTTTATTTGTTGAAATCACAAGTTTTATCAATTTTCATTTGACCTTACTTAACTACACAATATCTTGCTAGTGAATAAATAAACCGCCAAATCAAATTTTCAAAGAAAATACTGGACCTCAAAATACAACCCGAAGGGGTTTTATAATGAAAATTTTCAACTTATGGGATCTCCATGAAAATTTTTAAATCTTTTAAAACCAATCATCATATGTCTGAATTAATCAAAAATGACTTACCGTCATTTTTTCCAACAAATGTGTTGCACCAATAACATTTGTCAACCTATCATTGTTGGTTTTCAAATACTCTTTAACCCAATGAGTTTTTCCGGCTCCAGGCAGTCCACACATCATTATTACCTAAAATATGAAATGACAATTTTGCAATTCACTGATATAAAATAAATTCATTTCACTCACCTCGCATTCCTCCCTCTTTTCAGGTCTTAGAGGGCCTTGAATCTTGTCTTCTATAGCTTGTAGAAAAGCATAATCCTCGAGTGCTTCGGGGCTAGCAAACCAAGGTTCCTCCTTGGTTCCCAAGTTCAACTCAAAGCTGATATTTCTTGACAGAACATGTGGAAAAAGAACGAAATTTTCTTCTGGTAGTTCAGGACGAGGTATGCATTTTACTTCTGGCAGAAGTTCGCCGTTTAGGGTGAATCTCATTTCAACATTTTCATCCGTAATATTCTAGAAAAGAATATTAGTTGAAAGTAATTCTTTCATTTCAAAAAATTTTATAACACGTAAAATGATATGATTCTAGGAGAAAGAAGTTTAACTGAATTTAATTCCAAAATTATTCATGTGAAAATAACCATTTCACAGACAGAGAGGATAATAATAATAGTTTATTCACAAAAAACCACTTCAATAACCACTTAAAGAGTGTTTTTAAGAGCTATTGTGTTGATAATAGCAGTTACATAAAGCATAATAAACCTATCTACTTACCAAATATGCACCAATTACATCACCAAGCTTATAAGGTCCAGAAAATCATTAAATTCTTTATTGGACACAAATTTTCCAGTAGACTCATAACCATATGAAAAAACATCTTCTCCTAATTGTAAACTGCTTTTCTCAAGGGACCATCCTGTTCTAAAAATATGTGTGTAAGTATAGGTGCAGGAGGCTCAGCAGGTATTTTTTCAGACTCTTCACATTTTTCACTACTTTCAGTCTTTTCACCATTTTGAGTCTCAGACTCTTCTTCTTTAGCAACCGAAGATTCTTTGTTTTCATCATTATTTATGCCTTCATTTTCTTCTTTTTGTCTTCAGCAGATTCCTTAATTTCATCACCAACATGGGAAGACTCAGTAGCTTTTGAAGTTTCCATTTTGATTCCTCAGGAGCCTCTGCTTTGGTTTCATTAACCTCATTTGTTTTTTTCCTCTTTACTCTCAGATGATTCGATTCTTTTTGAGAAAGATTTTCTTGCTTTTGTTTCTCTTTCTCTCGCCTTTCTTTAGCTTTTTCTTGCCTCTCTCTACGCTGATTTGTAAAATCTTCCCACGTCAATTCTTCAGTTAGTTTAACTTCATACCGTACCTAAGATTCAAACACTTTAATATTTACTAAAAATTCAAAAACAAAACTCACCTTTCCAGTTTTGATTCCATGAGTTGCTCTTACACCTGCCCATGCATATCCAAATAGACCTTCATGTATTGGCTTAGCAGATAGAAAGGACTCTTTATCAACCAGCAAGTGCAAGTCAGAATCATCTAAAATAGTTTCAGATTAATACAGTAAAAAAGTTTAAATTATTTTATCTTACACCAACTCAAGACAACTTTACTAGAGTCAATTTCTGGTTCGTCTTCAATAATTTTAAAAACTTTTTTCTTTGGTGGTTCAGAGGAATCTTCAGTTCTTTTTCTTTTTTCTCCCTTTTGTTTGTCTTCTATAGATTCTTCCTTCATCTCTACATCGTTGTTACCTGAACTAGTTTCAATTTTTTCTTCATTCACCTCTGTCTGCTCTTGAGGATCACTAGATTCAGGTTCTATTACACTTTTCTGAAACCAATATGAGATAATTTACTGAGAACCTCACTGATAAATCTTTTCTTACTTTTTGTTCGTCTGTGTTTGGATTACTGTCTGAAGATTCTACATTATCTATTGATGCAGTAGACTCCTCAATCTGAAGAACCAAATTATGAATAAGAATGATATGAACTAGCAAATAAGGTTGCTGAACGAACCAGCTGTATACTCACTTTTTCTGAAGACGATAAATCAGCATTATCAGAATGCGACACTGATGGTGGTTCTTGCTCACTCTCAGGTTCAACATTCTCACTTTTAACGGGTTCTTCTGAACGAGAAGAATCTAAATCTTCTGTAGATGTATCGGCAATTGATGTGTCCGGTAGCTCTGAAATATTTCAACCAAGATTAAATGAACTGACATGTAAACAAAACTATAACAAATTACCTTTATTGAGCTCTTCTTCTAAAGCTTTTTTCAGACGCTTCACAAGTACCGGTTTGTTTCCTTTAGTATCTAAACCTCGGGCTTGAAGTTCTTCTCTCAACTCAGTCACTTTCAGTTTGCTTGGATCTATAGTAGGGCTCATTGTTATAAAGTGAATAAATTACTAAACATATAAAATTTGATAGAGTTCAATTACACAATTATCAACAGTTAGGAGTAGCTTCCCAAAAACCACGCTTAATATTGCAAATGGCGTCGCGTAGCTTTCCTTCAAATTTCGAACTTTTTTGCGCAAGAACATCACATGTCAGTCGTCAAGGAGATTGGATCATAGAAATATATTATTAACAGATCAGACTCGTGTGCAGATAGCCGGTAAACTTTTCGAAGACTCCCGATCGCCCATAGGCGTCCGTCACGACATCAGCAATATGGAAAATGTTCAATGGAAGAATTGGAGAGTTTTACCGAACGACCGACGAACTTTCAATCGAGAATAGGTCCTACTTAGTAATTTCTAACATTGCGTAGGTATATTCAAAGTGAAAACCACCCTTAAAATGTTTTTTTGGCTCTGAAGAATTGTTTTCGTATTTTCTTCAAAATATGAAGGTGCGCAAAAATTCTGCGTTGAAAAGAGCTCTCGTTTGAGGCTAGTCTTGTTTTCTTACGTAGGGGATAACAGGGTGAAAACCACCCCCTTATGTGGTCTTTTGACTCTCAAGGGGTGTTATCGTATTTTCTTCAAAAATCTGAAGGTGCGGAAAAAATGTGCGTTGAAGAGAGCTCTATTCAACGCAGATTTTTCCGCAATTCCATATTTTGAAGAAAATACGATAACAACCCTTGGGAGTCAAAAACCACTTAAGGGTAGTTTTACCTTATTATCCCCTACGTAAGAAAACAAGACTAGGCTCAATCAAAAGCTCTCTTCAACGCAGAGTTTTTCCGCACCTTCAGATTTTAAAGAAAATACGAGAACAACCATTGAGAGTCAAAAAACCACATAAGGGTGGATTTCACCCTATTATCCCCTACGTAAGAAAACAAGACTAGGCTCAATCGAAAGCTCTCTTCACTCAGAGTTTTTCCGCACCTTCAGGTTTTGAAGAAAATACGATAACACCCCTTGAGAGTCAAAAAACCACATAAGGGTGGTTTCACCCTGTTATCCCCTATCAATTAATTAAATATTCAAATTGTTCTCCATTAGCTTCCATACAATGAAATGAGTTTTGTTCGAAACGATGGAGCACATTTTGCAGCATTTCTGGAGTGATTTGACGACATTCGTTAACTATACGTCTTCTATGGAATCGGGCTGTGTCGAGTAAATTTTACTCTTCAAGTGGTCCTAAAGAAAGAAATCTAGTGGTGACAGATCTGGCGATCAGGCTGGCCTTCTTCCAATCCACCGATGTTATTGGAAATACTGCAAATTATATCGAAGATAATTTAGATTGAGTTTCAGCAAGATTGAGCTCCTTCGCAATACGCTTTGTTTGTTCGACATCTTGATTAAAGATTTCTATGTCAGTGGATTGGTGGAAGGAAGCCACAGTCATGGTTGTTTTGAAGCTCAAAATGTCGATTTTTCACAAAAAAAAAAAACACTACAACAACTGCCATGAAAATACCACTTCATTTTCAAATACTTAGTTAAGAATATTTCGAGAACTAATGCATAAAATGAAAAAACAATCGTCTGTGTTCAATCGCGATTGAGAACACACGTATGTTATTGAGGGTTGCTAGAAAGAGTGAATAAATCAGCGTAAAAATTCCGCATCCAACACTAACAGTACGGGAGTCGGATTTTGAGGCGTTCTGCTCCTCGAAATGTATCAAGCCAGCGAAACAACGACCGATGATCCAGAAGACGAAAATTCGAAATTTCAATTAGTTGAAGGCAAGAAGAAACGAAAAAGGACAAAAAAAGTTATCAGACAACAAAAAATAGATGATAAACCGTCTCCAGAACCGCGTCAAGCCGATTTAACACATATGGAGCCAATCTTTCCGCCGATAACGAAACAAAATATGCCACAAATAAACACCGAGAATATGGAAAATGACGAATTAAACAGGAAAAATACACAAACCAGCGTAAAGGCTTCCACACACCGCAAGATTTATAAAAATCTTTATTTTGTTACATTAAAAACTAAAATAACAAGAATTCAGGGATTCCTCATAAAATCTAATAACACTAAAAAAAACTTACTACAGGGATTGGAATACCTAAAAACCAACAAAAAAATAGAGACATTCACAGAAACCACAACCAACACAATGGAAGAAAAACAAAGGAAGACAGCTGAGTCTTATTCTGCTGTAATTTCTTATGTTGAGACAGAAATAAATGAAGATGAAATAAGTCAACTGCTCAACCAACTTAGCATTGTCCATCGTTATTGCAGGCGCATTATATCAAGAAAAACTTCCAGCCCATCATTATTCATTAGAATTATAACTGGTGATATTCATGCTTATGAAAGATTGATTAATGAGGGCATATACTATAAGTGCAAACATTGTAAGGCAAACCCAAGCTATCCACCTGATCCACTACCCATTCCATGCAAGAAGTGTTCTCAGTTCACTCATAAAACAGAAGATTGTAATACACCTATCAAATGCACCAAGTGTAATGAAGAACATAGAGACCAGGACTGCAAGACAAGTCTACCACCAAAATGTAGTGCATGCGGCTCGACAGAACATGTACCATGGTCATTGAAATGCCCAAAACGGCCCACAAAACCCATCGAAAGAATCCCAAATGTCAAAATACGATCAATAAACAAGAGAAGTGCAGAAATCGATAAAAATAAGACCAAAAACAGCAGGATACACACAAACTTCACTATACATGACCACATTATAGAAACTTTCATAAATAAGTTCAACAAACTAAAAAACACAGATAGACAGCAATTAATATTGAAATTACAAAAGCGATTTATTGATCTATACCAGATAAGTACAATTCCCACATTTGTAGGTAACCGAGTCTACATTTTAATGATAGATTTAGAACTGGAATCCAAAACAGTGGATACAGAGCCTTCGGAGGGGGTCCAATTAGACAGAACAGTTCATGATTAAATGCTTATACGCCAATATCAATAGCCTAAATAATAAAAAAGAGTTAGTTAGGCACTATGTGGAGAGAAATGGCGTCCAATGTTTGATCATGGTTGAAACTAAAACAAAAGAGAATCAAAATCTGAAATATAGGAACTGGGATATGATAATCAGACATGGCAATATTTTAAATGAAAATACAAGAGGAGGTAGCATGGTTCAGGCAGCTAAAGAAATCTCAATAGGAAAATCAAACCCACCACATCTCATCAACCCTGGAATGAAGTTTTACATTTCACAATACCATTCAAAAACGAAAAATACATGTATTTCTGGTGTACATGCATCATTCGAGTAATGGTATTGAAGAAAATCTGTTAGTGAAGGAGTCTCAATTCAAGTATTCCATCATAATAGGAGATTTCAACATTAACAATCAAAGGAAAAAACAACTCAGAAATTTTTCCAGAAACTCTGACTTTGTAGAAATAAGAACTCCACCTACCTTTCTGATGGAAAATAATCAAGACAGTACTCCTGATAGATTTTTCTGTACCAAGAACATATTAAAAACATAAAAATATTGAATTAACTCCAGACTTGGGATCCAACCACCTGGCAATAGAATTTTGCCTAGATCTTGACTGTATTCCCATGTTATACCCGATGGAAACTAAATATGACTTCACGTTATGCAGAGTGAAGACGGTGAATGCAAAAATGTGTGAAATTATAAAACCAGAAACACCTATAACCCCGATTATATCACATGGTTCACAGAAAAACTCTCGGACACAACACTGAAACAAACACCAAAAATCTCAGTTGGATATCACAAACAAAAAAATTCCACCATACATATTGAAACTCATAAAGATCAAAAAACAGTTGTATCGAGAAATCCGAGGAAACAGCGACCCCAACCTAAAGAAGAAATATAATGTGCTTAATAAGGATATCCATAAGCTTTATAGGCGACTATCGATCCCATAAATACTTAGAAGCTTGCAAGGAAATTGAAAACCTGAAGGGAAAAACTTACTGGAAAACGATCACAAAGCTCTCAAAATATAACTCTCACAACATCACGGAACCAATTGAAGTGAATGGAAAATCAGTTACCAACGACCAGGAAATAGCCGATGTCTTTTCAGCATACTTTCAGAAGATTTTTGAAGTGAGTGAGGATCCATCCTTCGATGTCCAACACAAGGAACTTATTGAAGATTGGTACAGGAAAAAGTTTCCTACATTAAGAAATAAAGTTGATATCGTACCCATTGACCAAAATGAATATTTTGAAGCCCTCAATCATGGTAAGAACACGGCTCCTGGACATGACAATATTCCCAGAAGCATTCTAAAACGGTTGGATCTACCAATACATCTCGAAATAATTCGAATCTATAACTATTGTGTCAGGGAGTCAAGTTTCCACGAGAATTGGAAAAGAGGTCTATTAATCACAATTCCTAAATCAAGAGCCGATACCAGGAAGCTAGAAAACTATAGACCAATTACTCTACTTCCAGTAATTGGAAAGAACCTCGAGAAGATAATCAAATCCAGGATGATGAAAGTGCTAAACGACAAAATTCCCAAGTTCCAATTTGGTTTCAAACATAAAACATCAACTATCCATCCATTAGTCATACTCACCCAGAATGTACAATTTGAAAGAAAAGAGGGAAATCATACTGCAGCAATATTTATGGACATACAGAAAGCATTTGACAGTGTCTGGCATGCTGGACTGATCTACAAGCTGCATGGACTGGGCTGTCCCATATATCTCACGAGGTTGATTGGTGAATTTCTCGCAGACAGGGAAATTCAGGTAAAAGTCAAGAACTCACTCTCTGGCAAATTCACCCCCAAACAAGGACTTCCTCAGGGCTCACCTCTATCGCCATTTCTATACAATTTTTATTGCTCGGATATCTTACCAGAAGATCCTACAAACAAGATGAGTTATATATTACAGTTTTCAGATGACACCACACTCATGGCCCATGGTAAAAGTACACAAGATACAATGAACAGATTAGAACAATTGAAGAACATAATAGTTGTATGGTTGAAAAAGTGGAGAATAAAAATCAACCCAAAAAAATCAAAATTTTTGCTATTTCATCATAAAAGCAACCAAAACTCACCGACTATATCCTTGGACAACACCATCTTGAAACCAAGCACAAATTGCAGATATCTTGGGATGACAATTGATCACAAATTGAACTGCAACAATTGAACAAAATGCATGTTAAATCGACTAAACAGGCAACTATCAACAGAGCTATCCAATTCAGAAAATTAACATACAAAAATGAAGGTATTAGCATAAAGACAGCCAGCAAAATATACAAGATGATCAGCAGACCTCTCCTGGAATATGGGCATCAAATCCTTGGACAATGCAACAAAAGTGTGACTAAAACGATGGAGGTGGCCGAACGAACCAGTCTGCGAAAGGTCACTAAAATGAGACATTCGAACAATCCACTACATAACCCAGCCAACGAATATCTTTACGAAAAAACAAAAATAGAACCAATAAGTAGCAGAATACTGAAACTAAACAAGAAATTCATCAGTCAACAGCATAACATTGACACAATGGAACCACTAATACCAGGGCCGGATTTAGAGGTGTGGGGGCCCCGGGGCAACAAATAAGTGGGGGCCCCCTAGCCTCGAATTATTTTCAAAATAAAATGGATGATCTTTTAAAGTAGGGGTTTTCAATACATAATTCATCGAGAAACCAAGATTCCTTTATTATTTAACAAAAATAGTATGAAAAAACAATAATTGAGTGGCATTAAATGAACGGAACCTTCCGAGCTTTTTGGCTGAAAAATCGTCAATTATTTCAGTAAAATCCAGTTCACGGAGTAAATCGCTCTCAATGCTTAGGAGAGTAAGCTTTGAGAGACGATTTTGTCCCATAGTCGTTCTGAGTCTATTTTTGATGATTTTCATTTTCGAAAATGATCGCTCTCCAGTGCAACTGGATACCATAAGAACCAAATACATTCTCAACGCGATTTCGATGTTTGGGAATGTAGCTCAAAGATTTTGATCATCGAGAATTTGGTAATAGTACATTTCTAGAGATTGGTCTTTTCCAAAGTCTCTTTTATATCATTCAATAAAAGAGACAAATTGAACTAATTCATTTCGAGACTTGGTACTAAATCATTCTCATAAACTTTTACCAAAGCCTCTGCTGCAGCCTGCAAGTCTTCAGTATTCATCTTTTCGATCTTTCAATGAGAGAAATACATAGCTGGTCGATTACTGGTATAAAGGCAAATACTTTGTATTTCTCCCTCGGTGACAGATTGGCTTCCTGTGCTTTCCCGTAATCTAGCGGATTCAACCTCACGTTTCTCGTAGTGGTGCGTGATTGTACGTATTCATCAGTCCCAGATATTTTTTTGGCAGCTTCCTCATATTTATCAAAATCGTTTCTTTTGGATTCCACTAATGATTTCAATGATTCCAGGGCACGCATTGCTGATTCAAGAATCATTTTCGGGTCTTGCAACATCTTATTTGTAGCGTTGAATCGCTCCAAGATGTCGTTCCAGAAGATTGCGAATAAAGCGGTTTCGAGACTGTTCATCTTCTGCAGAAAGTGCGTTGCTTCGTGCCTTGCAATGTCTTTTTTGCTCCTTATCAGAAGATATGCTGGATAGAGCTTCTTTGATTTCCGAATAACCGTCGACTATGGCTTTCGTAGCGTCAGCTCGACAAGACCAACGGGTGTCATTAAGCTTTTTCAAGACGTAAAACTGTCCGTTTTTTTTCTTGGATAACTTCTCGATCAGAATTCCGTATCGTTCTGTACTTGCTGTGAAAAACGTATATAAATTCTGAATAAAATCAAAGAATTTAACAGCTGATGGACATGAATTGGCAGCTGCCTTTCCAACCAAATTGAGAGAATGACCACAACATGGTACGAACGCCGATAAATGATTTTTTTCCAAAATAAGAGCCTGCATGCCTTTGTATTTGCCACTCATGTTTGCAGCATTGTCGTAAGATTGGCCACGGCAATCCATAATGTCTATTTGATGGGCGCTTAAAAAGTTGAGTAGAGCGTTTGCGGTGGCTTCGCCAGTATGACCACAGTTTGGTAAAAATGTGAGATATCTTTCTTTGGTGTCGATCCTTCCATATATCGAACAACTACAGTTAGTTGATCGATGTGAGATTCGTCCGGAGTAGAGTCCACTGATACAGAATAATATTTCAATTTTTTTATCTTGCATACTATTTCATTTAGTACTTTATCACCCATACAACTGATCAGTTCTTCGCAAATCGTGGACGAAAGATAATTTACATGGCCACTCCCTTTGTTTGCATGCTCTTTCAAATGGGTTGCCAAGATTGGTTCATATTCGGCTAACAATTCCAAAATTCCCAGAAAATTTCCATTTCTGGGTGAGCCAACAATTTCATTCTCACCTCGGAAAGCTAATCCGCGTTTAACAATAAATTTGATGGTACTGACAATAATTCTGAGTATTTTTCGCCAATACTCGATTTGTTGTGCCTCTTCAATCGCTAGCTCCTGATCGATGAGTCCTCTGACTTTTCCCCGCTGAACCAAACTCATTACTGCTTCCGAATGAGACTTCGAAATCTCATGTTCACATAGACGATCGGATGCATGCTTCCAGTTACTAAAACCTTCCCCACTCAGTTTACTGTTTAGAGGTGACATTAATTTACACACATAACAATATATTTTCCCCGTGGATGGAGAAAAGCACAACCAGAATCGATTGACGGTCTCTTGATTTTTGTTGCGACGTGTAAACATGTTCTCTGTACATTTCCGAACAATGTTGACATTATCCCGCTGATGATATTGAGGAACTGAATTTTGCAGAGATACTTCATCGCAATTTTGAAGTTCCGTTGAACCTTTGTTGCCCAATATTCTATCATTTCTTCAGTTATATCAACAGGCCAAAAACCTTTGTCATTTTTGAGACCGTAAAATTTTGCTTCCTCCTGAGTCTGATATTCAGTTATAGAAAATTGTGTAGTGTCATCTGATGAAACGCCAACCCCAGGATTATCTTGGATAATATCTACCACATCTCTATTTACTATTGAATCTTCTGTTGTTTGTTCAGGATCTTGAGCTTCTTTATTTAACGACGTAAAAAAACTGGTCAATTTGGGTATTTTAGCTATAGTTTCTTCAGATTTTTGACTCGTTCTGCTCTGCACTTTCCTTTTCTGAGAGCCACTAGGCAAAGCTCGAGCAGTTTTGTGACGATCACCCATGATTCCACTATGAAAGAGATATGAAGAACATGGTTAGTGATCAAATAATTAACAGAAGCTGAACCAAAAACACGCATGACATGGTAAATAATAAATCATAACCCCTCCGCAACCGTCTTTTATATTCTTGTTCTTTGCATATAGCCAAAAAATATTCATTTACCACAATATAATTATTACCTATTTATTTTCAACAGAAAATACTAATTCATTTTATTGAAAGTGACTGATCTAGATGAAATTTAATTCGAAGGTTCTCAACTCATGTTAATTTTCAAACTTAATAGGTAGGTACGAAAATTTCTATTCTGAATAATGTTTTTCCTAATTTATAGTACACTTCATTGTGAATTACTATTAATATTACATCCTATAAATGTGGGTTTTAATTAAAAGAACGCAGAACAAGAACATTATTTGTCGATCTTTTAGTGTAAACGAAAACAAAATATCAGCGAGCAAAAACGAGAACTAGGAACTAGAATTCCAGCTCAAGATAGATTGAGCATTCTCAGAATATTCCAAGAACGTAGATAGAACAGCAGAAGAATGATCTTCGCTTCGATCCTCGTCTATTCACACTAGGAGAATTTGATAGAATGAGCATTCGCTCCTCTGATGTAAATCGGCCTTTATCTTTAATATGATTCTATCGAAACTAGGATAGATATCTAAGGATAGCAATTTTCAAATAATTTATTTGAGCTTGGAGGCAATGTGGCACTTTCGTCAGCCAAAATAGTGATGACATTCACATTTTCGCTATCACCATGTTGAAAAAGACACTGTTTGTTGTGGATTACGAGATAAAGTTGAAAATACTCACGTCTGGTCTGACCGCAGAAATTCGATAGAATTTACTTCATTTGCACAATGTTCGCAAGTTCTTAGCTCCTCAGACGCAGGTGAATGTATAAAACTTCGGGATTCCCTGCTATAAACTCTTCACTACACTTATTAGTTATCACTTTACTCGGACACGCGTATTATGCCTAACGCTTCCCTTACGTAAAATTGAACAGTGGGCCGCCATACGCCTGCCTGAGCCTGAGCGCTTGCGCGGCACGTTTAATTCGTTTACGTTCACTCATCGAATGCCACTACAGAAATTATTGTCCAGTAAAAGACTTTCGTCTTTTTTTTCATCATGATTTAATTACATTATAAAAAATATTGAAGGAAAATTTTTTACTAATGTTTCCTAGTTGAAATTTAAAATTTTTCCGAATTTTCTTGAGTGGTAGCTCTTTTTGTGGGGGCCCCTATTTTGTGGAGGCCCCCGGGCAGTTGCCCCTGTTGCCCCCTAAATCCGGCCCTGACTAATACATAGGACATCTCATCTTGAAAGACCCAAAAGGAAACTACCGGAACAAACTATAATTCAATATCTACTTAACTTACTTCAAATTTCCAAACATTTTATAGAACACAGACTTGCATACATATCATATACCACTAATGTTGTAAATACAAATTGTACATGGGCAGGAAGACCTCGGTCGTTAGCCCTTTGATTAGTTTCAATAAAGTCTTTTCTCTCTTGTAACATCCCAGGTTTTTCCAATACAAAAAAATCGTAGTCTCATTGCACCCCATGTTGATACGCCCCTGGCAGTTACCAAACCGTAGAAATAAAATTCCATGGTCAGAAAAAAAGAAACGGCTGCCACTGCTAAGGCTGACCTGCGCCTGGTGAGGGATCCAGAAAGAAAGGATGCGAGATGGCGGGGGTCATTAGTGGTAAAATTGTGTGGGAAGTAACAGGACCCAAAAAGGGGTGTTTAGTGCCTTGGTGTGTGTTCGAAAACGAAGCCATCTTACGTTGAGTGACCCTAGAATATATCTCGCAAGTATAATTGAGACTATTTTAAATGTTATTAGTTGCTTGTTAATTTGTTCAGTGAATTTATTATTTCTCTATTATGCTTGTAAATTAATACTGTTATGATGCAATATTATTTGTTTCATGATGTATTAGGTGGTGTTTGGGCATTTGTCATTAATACTGTGGTCTTGTGAATGTAATTCCTTTGTTCACATAATGCTTTGTTTGATTCATATAACCCTATTTCATTTGTTCACATAATGCTTTGTTTGATTCATATAACTCTATTTCCTTTGTTCTCATAATGCTTTGTCTGATTCATATAACCCTATTTCATTTGTTCACATAATGTTTTGTATGATTCATATAACTCTATTTCATTTGTTCACATAATGCTTTGTTTGATTCATATAACTCTATTTCCTTTGTTCTCATAATGCTCTATTTCCTTTGTGCACTTAATACTTTGTTTGATTCATGTCACTCCTTATAGCATGTGATTCCATCATTTTCGATATTATTGCCTTTGCAGTTCAGGTGTCTACTATAACAATGAATGCCTTATTTTCGGCATTACTACAATGTGTTACTGGATTGTAACAGATCAACTTTATTTACTGTACCCTATGGTGCAATAGGAATTGCCCATCGCTCTGTAGTTCTGAGCCTGTGATTAAGCAGGAACATATGGAGACCTCCACTAGTGGTATTACTAGTATGGTTGATATGGAATAATGGATGTAACCAGTGTACGTAGCACTCTGGTGTTATATCGAAGGTTAACGTTGTTAAGTTACCCTGTCTCATGTAATCATTATGTATGTCTCGTACTGTTGTAATTGGTCATTTTACTGTGTAATGTACCTGTCTTACTATTCCTGGTTACTGTTGTGTATATCTCTGTACTGTGTTAACTTATTCTTCTTACTGTCGTGATGTATCTTCTTGTTGTCGTTATGTATATTTCCTTCGGTTGATTATGAAGATTCTCTGCTTTCATTATTTATATTGCTTATTATCGTTTACCTATACGTGTCTCTGTTATTTATAATGCATTCTGGTTCTTATTATTTACTTGTGATTGATATTCTATGAAGATTTGTTGTTTATTTATGCCATGATCTCGTACTGCTATTTATTTATCTATATGCTCGTATTACATGATATTTAATTTATGGGTCTCGAGATTGTGGACCATTCCTATACTGTTGTATGAGATTTCTTAGGTTCCTGGATCGAAGGCCTTGAAGGGCCGGTCCCAGACGCCTTAAGGTAGGGACCGTTACCATCATGTGCTATAAGGCATGAGAGAATATACCTTTTTATATCAACCGCGAAACTTTCTGTCATTTTTTTCAGAGCCGCTGCTGGACCTCCATGACCTTCCCCGTGTTCCCAATTCCTTAGCTCATACAATATTATAGTTATGGCTCACATACCCTGAGGCCGTGGCCATGACGATGGTCATAATTAGTCATTTACTTATTTGCCATGATTATTATCCTGTTGCATTATTGAAGTATACATTTGCTATGATTATTAATTCTTACTGTACCATTGAAGTTGCTATATTTACCATGTTACTATACTCTTTTATTATGGAAGTTGCTCTGATTATCCTGATTATCGTGTGTGCTGTATTGTTATAGTTTCTTTTCCTAGATTGTTATACTCGCCTTTGCCAGCTGTTAATATTTCATCTTTTAGTTTTAAACAAGTGACCAAACACCACCTAAAGGGGTTTTATGCCTGAGGCTTTCCCCATATTTTTTAGACCCTTAATAAATAGCTGATTGTCTGGGTCTAACCGTTGTGTTTTATTTACCATCTTTGTTTCCCAATTATTTTCACTAATCTCAATTATCACGAACTTGAATTATTACGTGAACATAACATAGAGTCCTACCCTTGCTAGACGATCACATTAAAGGGCCAAGTCTTTGTATCTGGAGTCATTCAGACTCCAGTGCCGTAGTTAGTTTTAAAAATGATATTTGTCATTCCTTTCGAAAGAAAAAAGTGGCAAATGTTACAGTGGTGCCGTGACCAGGATAATTGAGAGATGTGAAATGTGGAGACATCGAGAGGTAGATTGAACCAAACTTAGTAAATTTGTGAAGTGTAATACTGTCTGGGGTGCCTCACAGTTATATATGACTAAGGGGCGTCCTGAACGAGCTTCATAACACTGATTTCCTAGAGTTATACACATTTACTGCCGAGAATCTATTTTACAGATTAAACCAATAATTCTAAAAGGGAGATCAAAATGCAGTCACCTGATGGAGGCCATAACACCACGATGCCCAGTGAAATGCAAGCCCTCCGAGAGGATATGGAGAAACAACGTCGTTGCCTAGCTCGAGTGTTGGAGCGCCTAGACTCGCTTGTGACCTGCGCAGACAGGCGAACCGATACACCATTACCATCAACTGAGCAGGAACCCCAAGATCCAACACGTCATCGCCAATTATTGGGCTATCCTCATTGAACAGGGCCACTAGAGACCATACCCCTTTGAGTGCAGAACCTGCACTACAGAATCCAGGATACTACTTCACTATGGCTCGTCTAATGCCTTAACCAACCCATTGGAGCCATTGCTATTCCAACAATCCAAGGGGCGTTTTCAAACATCAATCAAGTAATTGAACCCTGCTTTCTGACTGATTGTCTTATATTCCATCAAGATTATTGTGAATCTTCTGGTTCCGTACAAGTTAGGGAGGCAAATTGCTACCAGCTGAGAAGTTGTTTGCAACAAATTCATCAGTTACAGGATGTACTTTGTATGGCATTGAACTCTAATCTTCTGATATGTCGTTAGGATACCACCCTCATCCTATAACTGAAATCCAAAGGGCTTCTAGAGACCAATTTGATAGTTATCATCCAACGATTCTTCTCCTGTACTATAAAATAAGCTGGTAAGCACTTGATCATCATCTTATCCGTTTTAGGGAACTGATTTCTCCATATTCCATTATTTGAGGGTTGAAAACTGCCTTCGTTACCAATAATTCAAGAGGCCACCATTAAGGTATATTTTAACATATCCCGAATTTTCCTACGAGTCCTACAACTGCACACATGTTCCGATTCAAATAAAGCTTTGTATTACTAATATCTTGAAGTTCGCTCCCACATCGGGAAATATCTGTGATCAAACTTCAAAGGGGCGACTGTAACATCCCAGGTTTTTCCAATACAAAAAATCGTAGTCTCATTGCACCCCATGTTGATACGCCCCCTGGCAGTTACCAAACCGTAGAAATAAAATTCCATGGTCAGAAAAAAGAAATGGCTGCCACTGCTAAGGCTGACCTGCGCCTGGTGAGGGATACAGAAAGAAAGGATGCGAGATGGCGGGGTTCATTAGTGGTGAAATTGTGAGGGAAGTAACAGTGACCCAAAAAGGGGTGTTTAGTGCCTTGTGTGTGTTCGAAAACGAAGCCATCTTACGTTGGGTGACCCTAGAATATATCTCGCAAGTATAATTGAGACTATTTTAAATGTTATTAGTTGCTTGTTAATTTGTTCAGTGAATTTATTATTTCTCTATTATGCTTGTAAATTAATACTGTTATGATGCAATATTATTTGTTTCATGATGTATTAGGTGGTGTTTGGGCATTTGTCATTAATACTGTTGTCTTGTGAATGTAATTCCTTTGTTCACATAATGCTTTGTTTGATTCATATAACCCTATTTCATTTGTTCACATAATGCTTTGTTTGATTCATATAACTCTCTATTTCCTTTGTTCTCATAATGCTTTGTCTGATTCATATAACCCTATTTCATTTGTTCACATAATGTTTTGTTTGATTCATATAACTCTATTTCATTTGTTCACATAATGCTTTGTTTGATTCATATAACTCTATTTCCTTTGTTCTCATAATGCTCTATTTCCTTTGTGCACTTAATACTTTGTTTGATTCATGTCACTCCTTATAGCATGTGATTCCATCATTTTCGATATTATTGCCTTTGCAGTTCAGGTGTCTACCATAACAATGAATGCCTTATTTTCGGCTTTCTACAATGTGTTACTGGATTGTAACAGATCAACTTTATTTACTGTACCCTATGGTGCAATAGGAATTGCCCATCGCTCTGTAGTTCTGAGCCTGTGATTAAGCAGGAACATATGGAGACCTCCACTAGTGGTATTACTAGTATGGTTGATATGGAATAATGGATGTAACCAGTGTACGTAGCACTCTGGTGTTATATCGAAGGTTAACGTTGTTAAGTTACCCTGTCTCATGTAATCATTATGTATGTCTCGTACTGTTGTAATTGGTCATTTTACTGTGTAATGTACCTGTCTTACTATTCCTGGTTACTGTTGTGTATATCTCGTACTGTGTTAACTTATTCTTCTTACTGTCGTGATGTATCTTCTTGTTGTCGTTATGTATATTTCCTTCGGTTGATTATGAAGATTCTCTGCTTTCATTATTTATATTGCTTATTATCGTTTACCTATACATGTCTCTGTTATTTATGTCCATAATGCATTCTGGTTCTTATTATTTTTACTTGTGATTGATATTCTATGAAGATTTGTTGTTTATTTATGCCATGATCTCGTACTGCTATTTATTTATATATATGCTCGTATTACATGATATTTCATTTATGGGTCTCGAGATTGTGGACCATTCCTATACTGTTGTATGAGATTTCTTATGTTACTGGATCGAAGGCCTTGAAGGGCCGGTCCCAGACGCCTTAAGGTAGGGACCGTTACCATCATGTGCTATAAGGCATGAGAGAATATACCTTTTTATATCAACCGCGAAACTTTCTGTCATTTTTTCAGAGCCGCCGCTGGACCTCCATGACCTTCCCCGTGTTCCCAATTCCTTAGCTCATACAATATTATAGTTATGGCTCACATACCCTGAGGCCGTGACCATGACGATGGTCATAATTAGTCATTTACTTATTTGCCATGATTATTATCCTGTTGCATTATTGAAGTATACATTTGCTATGATTATTAATTCTTACTGTACCATTGAAGTTGCTATATTTACCATGTTACTATACTCTTTTATTATGGAAGTTGCTCTGATTATCCTGATTATCGTGTGTGCTGTATTGTTATAGTTTCTTTTCCTAGATTGTTATACTCTGCTTTTGCCAGCTGTTAATATTTCATCTTTTAGTTTTAAACAAGTGACCAAACACCACCTAAAGGGGTTTTATGCCTGAGGCTTTCCCCTATATTTTTTAGACCCTTAATAAATAGCTGATTGTCTGGGTCTAAATGTTGTGTTTTATTTACCATATTTGTTTCACAATTATTTTCACTAATCTCAATTATCACGAACTTGAATTATTACGTGAACATAACTTAGAGTCCTACCCTTGCTAGACGATCACATTAAATGGCCAAGTCTTTGTATCTGGAGTCATTCAGACTCCAGTGCCGTAGTTGGTTTTAAAAATGATATTTGTCATTCTTTTCGAAAGAAAAAGTGGCAAATGTTACACTCTCTGAAAAACAATTACTGTGCTGAAATCAGTATAAAAATACCTTTCAAATGAGGTATCACTCACCTCATCTTCCCAAAATTTGGGAGTGAGGGTTGTAGTAGCCAGGGTTGAAGGGCTATGCGTCCGTAACCTACATCTTAAGTTGTCCCCCTCGAAACAGAAATCGACCTCTCCGAGCATTTCTATCGAAAAAATTTATTTCGTCTGTTATCTCGTCTGTGTCTTTTTCAAATGGCCACCCTGTATAGGTTTGTTTATTCGTTCACATTCATTATGGCGCTTATTTTAGTATCACACTATTCCAGAGTTTGGGAAAAGCTTTATAACAACTCAACTATTTCAAGAGACAAGTATTTGACGTCCGAAATTATGGAATGATGATCTTGTTTACCGACAGATGAATTTTCCATACTATATGTTCATATGCATTCAAGTGATTATATTTTGGAGTAGTACAGTTTTAAGGAGAACACGATTTTTTCTGAAATGAAACTGAATGAGAACTGTTGCTTTGTTTTTTTTCAATTCAATATAATAGGTTGTCAAATATCTCCCTTCCGCATTTTTGCTCTTTATTCAATGCTTTATAAAAAGTGTTACAGTGATCGGATTTAGTTCAAATATGCGCTGTTTTGTTCGATAATCTGTTTCCATCTAGACGGCAACTTCATAATACCTCCTTCGTAGAAACCCCCTCCTTATTTGTAAAGAACTCGGACAGCCACTTTTCACAAGCCTCTTTTGAGTTCAACTTTACACCACCAAGGGCGTTCGCTATGGACAGGAACAGGTGGTAATCACTTGGCGCTATGTCCGGGCTATATGGTGGATGCGGTAGAACCTCCCATCCGAGCTCCCTTAGCTTCTGACGAGTCATCAACGAAGTGTTGGTCTGGGGATGTCCTGGTGGAACACTACACCCTTTTTGTTGGCCAATTCTGGACGCTTCTGGTCGATCGCATGCTTCAAGCGGTCCAGTTGTTCGCAGTAGATGCTGGAATTAAGCGCCTGGCCATATGGGAGCAGCTGATAGTGGATGATTCCCTTCCAATCCCACCAAACATACAGCAAAACCTTCCTGGACGTCAATCCCGGCTTGGTCATGTTGGTAGTAAAATCAACATTTATTCTATGACCTTCCATAAACACCATCTATGTAGCATTTTGTAATGTCTTTTCGGGAACCACTCCATTTTAGAATAAAATAGTCAGTCTTAAGCTGAACCTCAACGAGTGTGTTTCATTACCTTATAAGTTCGACACAGTAATTCTTCCACTTTAAAAACATCAGGTCACAGTTTGGGACGATGCACCTGCCTTCGACCACGACCATTTCCGCTTGATATTGTCGTATGTGATCCATTTTTCGTCGCCAGTCACCATCCGCATCAAGAATGGGTCGAGTTAGTTCCGTTTCAACAGCATATCGCAGGCGTTGATTCGGTCCAGAAGGCTTTTTTGCGTCAAATCATGCGGCATCCAAACATCAAGCTATTTTTGTATCCAGCCTTCCGCAGATGGTTTTAAATGGTTTGGTGACTAACTCCCATCTCCTGGGCGATGGCACGAGATGCCACATGCCGGTCTAACTCGATGTATTCCTTGATTTGATCGGTATTTGTCATCACAGGTCTTCCGCCGGCTGGCTTATCCATGGTGTTGTTTTCATCGGCTCTGAATCGTCAAAACCATTCTTCCTCGGTTCGAACTTATAAAGTACAACCCCCCAAAACACCATTAATCTCACGGAACATTTCTCTAGCAGATTTGCCTTTAACGAAGGAAAACTTTAAAATAGCGCGAATTTCGGCTCAAGTTAACTCTGGGATCAAAATTCATAGCTGGAGGCGATTTTAATAGCAAGAACACCCTTTTTGGTTCAAGACTTACCACAACAAAAGGTAGAGAACTGGCAAAACTCATCCAAGAAGAAAATTATACCATCCTATCAACTGGTACCCCAACCTATTGGTCAACGGATCTTAATAAAACCCCAGATTTATTAGACTTGTATTCATTCGATTATAAAGAACACATAACTTGATTTTGATATGTTTTTTATTTACACTGTTTGACACAACTGATTACACACTTAGTGGTTGGTTTGAGGACACTCGACGTAGGAATACTTGATGATTTAACAAATTTGCAGAACGAAAAGAAATTTATGTATCAGCACAGTGAAATGAATAAGTGGACTGTATTGGAATGCGTGATTGAATTTGAAGGCGTAAATGAATGAGAATGAGTGACTGAATCTGAATGATTGACTGACTCGAAATGCTGGAATGCTAAACTTGAATTGCCTTTTTTGGATGTGTCCCGACTATTTATGCGACAGGGATGACTCCCTCTACGAGGGCTTTTAGAATGCCCATATATGGTCACATCGGTGTACGGTTTTTCGTGTTTGAAACCAAAGACCATATATGGTATTGTATTCTTGGACACTTAAGGGAGATTGAACAAAGGCGGCGCCAGGATATTTGTCGCCAGCTTGAATTTGTGGATGTTTGGCGCCTTTTTAACTGTGGTATTCGAACAAGACTTCTTCATAATAAATGGCATTTCATCCTCCTATATGAGTGTTATACCAAGTTATGAATTATCCTCAGATCACTCCCCTATCATAGCCACCATAAGCAGTCTCATAATCCACAAACAACCAATTCCTCGACTACATAATAGAAAAACAGATTGGAACGAATACAGAAAAATAATAGAAGAAAATATACGACTCAATGTGAGCCTTAAAACCAACAGGGAGATAGATGAAGCGCTAACATCATTTATTGATATCCTTAAAGAAGCTGTGCAGAAAGCCACACCTACCTCACAACAAACGTACAAAGCATACAATATTCCAGACGCAATCAAGAGACTCCTGAACCAGAAGAAAAAGCAAGACAAAATTGGCATCAAACACACTCACCTACAGATAAAACTATCCTAAACAGACTAACAAACCAATTAAAATTCAAGATGAAAGAACACAGAGAACAATCCTTCAAAAATTATGTTATGGGGCTCAATAGATATGATGACACAGTGTGAAAACCGATAAAAATTCAAAAGGCCAAAAATTCATATAGCACCTATACGCAACTCGCAAGGATCAAAACTTCATTGGGCAAGAACGGATGAAGAAAAATCTAAAACATTTGCTGAACATCTAGCCAGAGTATTCACACCCAATGATAATCTCCAAGACGATGAAATCGAAAGAGAGCTTGCAACGGCTTGCACCCCTTTTTCGTACGCCCCCTGACTGGAAACGATTTCGCGATACCATGCATTACAGAAGATGTATGTGCTCAATGCTTATTTCTGTGTTCCGGAAGCTAACCTCGATCGGTGACCTTCACGGATTTCTGGTTCACGTTCTGTTTCCACGTTCATATTCTGAAGAAATTAAACAGATCAATTTCTAAGTGTGACTTTTCTGAATTAAATATCTGCGAGAAGTACGTGATCATTCTCGGTAAGCGAATATTCCTCCCAGGAATTGGAATTTTGGTGTTTTTCGGTTATTCATGTGAGGGCACGTTTTATTTTTTACTTTAGCTCGATTAACTTCAGGACAGAACTCCTTCTCGGCTTAATTTGTTGCTCTGATGTGATTTTACAATGGTTCAGTTTATATTTGTCTAAAAGAAATCGAGAGGGAGCCCTGTTATATATGTCTTTGTATTTTCTAATGCTCTCTTGTTCACTCTAATATAGCTCCTCCCTGGGGTTAAATTGCATCTTATGACGAAGCCAAGAACATCACAGTTTGATCTTGAGATGAGTTATACCATAGGCTGTTGAGCTGCGTCCTTTCACTGGATTGAGCACTGTTAATTTGAGCTTGTGGCATGGTCACCTTCTTCGACTGAGATGAGAATTGCATCGTATCAAGTAGCTGTCTGAATACGATAGAGAATTCGTGCAGAAACCATCTACATGCACTGATCCCTGGCATAGAACATCTTCGTGGGAATTCACCTTATATCTGGAAAATTGGAGGATGCGCTTGGAGGCTCGACAATTGTTAAGATAAGTCCCTAATGTGTGTTGTACTTGGGAGATTGGACATTTGACACAATTTTGTAATTTAATATTGTATCTTTTTATTGTACTCATTATATTTGTCAAAAACCGAGGGGAGTTTTGTTGCTGGGATAATCAAGCCCACCTGAGAAAATTAAGAGTAGAGTCTCATGCTCACCATCACTACTTAACGTGGCAATTAGCACGTTACAAGCTTTTATATACTCCATCAAATGTCACCACCATCAAAAACTCACATTGAAAGCAGTCCAAAACGAAATCAAATATTTAAATCCAAGGAAAGCAGCAGGAATGGATAAGATCACACTAAAAATGATCAAAGAACTCCCAAGGATTGGAGTATCTTTAATGACGCAAATATACAACGCTATTCTAAGACAAAACTATTGACCTGATCAACTGGAGAATGCTGAAATAATTCTCTTTCCAAAACCAGGCAAAAATCCAAATGATGTCTCCTCATATCGACCAATCAGCTTACTGCCGATTCTGTCTAAAATATTGGAAAAGTTATTGCTGTTGAGAATAAAGTCAGATACCAACAACCAAGAAATAATTCCTCAACACCAGTTTGTCTTTAGAGCTCATCATTCCACCACACAACAGATTCACAGAATAAGCCGTGAAATCAGCAAAGCCCTGGAAGACAAAAAATACTGTACATCTGCTTTTTTGGATGTCAGTCAGGCCTTTGATAAAGTCTCGCACAAAGGACTGTTATACAAGATCAAAAAGTGTCTACCGCTATACTATTTCCTACTGATGAAATCTTATCTTACCGGAAGAAGCTTTAGAGTAAGGGTCAACGATAAAGTATCCGATCTTTATCCCATACAATCAGGCGTTCCTCAAGGGAGTGTTATTGGTCCGTTTCTATATTTGGTGTATACAGCAGACCTGCCCACATGTGCTAACACAACAATCTGAACATTCGCAGATGATGCTGCAATATTTGCATCCGACAAAAATCCTGGGAAAGCATCCAATATTTTACAAATGCACCTTGATAAAATACAAGAATGGCTCAACAAATGGAAAATCAGGATCGATGAGACAAAATCAATGCAAATCACTTTTACGCTTCGAAAAGGACAATGCCCTTCTGTTCAGTTAAATAACATTCAGTTACCAATGTCAAATAATACAAAATATTTGGGAATTCACTTAGATAACAAATTAACATGGAAGGAACACGTGGTTAAAAAAAAGGAAGCAAATAGACCTGAAAGTTAAAGAGCTGTATTGGCTCATAGGCAGGAAATCTAAATTGTCGATGGAAAACATACTTCTCATATACAAAGCAGTCATAAAGCCTATTTGGACATATGGTATTGAACTGTGGGGATATACTTCTAAGTCCAACGTATCTATAGTACAGAGAAGCCAATCGAAAATACTAAGAATGATAGCAAATGCACCATGGTATGTGACCAATCAAACATTGCACGAAGATCTAAAAATACCTTATGTTATGGACGTCATAAAGGAAAAGAGTCAGAAACACCACGACAAACTACACGGACACATAAACGACCTTCTACAGCCATTGCTAGAACCACACACCACCCGAAGACTCAAAAGGAATTGGCCAGCAGACCTTAAGTAGGACAGAAGGGGTCTTTTCATTGGAGAAGACCCTATAAACCCACTTCAGAGCCTCATGCTCTACAGACATCTGATTAGCTTATAGAATTATTTTATTGTATTCTGATTGCTAATGAATAAATGAAATGAAAAAAAAAAGTTAACTCCATGTTTACACGTCTATAACTGTTGAACGCAATATCCAAACTCAACATGCATAGCGTCGTTTTGTAGGTTATGTCAAGACCTTTCAAATTATGTAAAGTATTGCCAGTAACGAGCTCTGTGGTGCTTTGTACATAGCCGCGAAATTCTAAAGACAAAAAGGCGGAAGAAAGATATTTGGAAACCTGTTATTTTTAATTTTGACTTGAATATATAAATGTTTCCAAGGACAAAATGGTTTTTGATGGAGTTGATATGCCTCCTTTCAAATGATGAGTTGCTGTAACATCCCAGGTTTTTCCAATACAAAAAAATCGTAGTCTCATTCCACCCTATGCTGATACGCCACTGGCAGTTACCAAACCGTGGAAATAAAATTCCATGGTCAGAATAAAAGAACACGGCTGTCACTGTCAAGTGTCCGCGTCGATCTGTGCGAGTACGTGGAAGAACAAGAGGAAGGGAGGAATCCAAGATGGTGGGATCATTAACGGTGGAGTTGTGAGAGAAGTAACAGAGACCCTTTGCCTTTATGTGAGTTCGAAAACGAAGCCATCTTACGTTGAGTGACCTTAGAATATATCTCATAAGTATAATTGAGACTATTTTGAATGTTATTAGCTGCTTGTCCATTTTATTAACCTTTGTTGATAAATAGCATTGAGAACTGGATTGGTTCAGTGAATTTATTATTTTTCTATTATGTTTGTAAATTAATACTGTTATTATGCAATATTATTTGGTTTCATGGTGTATTAGGTGGTGTTTGGGCCTTTGTCATTAATACTGTTGTCTTGTGAATGTAATTCTTTGTTCACATAATGCTTTGTTTAATTTCATATAACTATTTCCTTTGTTCACATGTTTTGTTTGTTCTTGTGAAGTTTTGTTCACTTTATATAATTCTACTTGTGCCATAACAAACAAACCCCTTATAGCATGTGATCCCATTTTCTCAGATATTACTACTCTTGGAGTTCAGGTGCCTACCATAACAATGAATGCCTTCTTTTTCAGCTTTCTACAATGTGTTACTGGAGGGTAACAGATCAATTTTAGTTACTGTACCCTATGGTACTATAGGAATTGCCAATCGTTCTGAGGGTCTGGACCTGTGATTAAACAGGAACATATGGAGACCTCCACTAGTGGTAGTACTAGTATGATCGATATGGAATAATGGATGTAACCAGTGTACGTAGCACCATGGTGTTATATCGAAGGTTAAAGTTGTTAAGTTACCCCTGTCTCATGTAATCATTATGTATATTTCGTACTGTTGTAATTGGTCATTTTACTGTGTAATGTACTTGCCTTACTATTCACGGTTATTGTTGTGTATATTTCGTACTGTGTTAACTTATTCTTCTTATGATGTATCTTCTTGTTGTCGTTATGTATATTTCATTCGGTTGATTATGTAGATTCTCTGCTTTCATTATTTATATTGCTTATTATCGTTTACCTATATCTGTTTCTGTCATTTATGTCCATAATGCATTCTGGTTATTCTGGTCCTTATTATTTACTCGTGATGGATATTCTATCAAAATTTGTTGTTTATTTATGCTATGATCTCGTACTGCTATCTATTTATCTATATGCTCGTATTACATGATATTTATTTAGGGTCTCTGAGATTGTGGACCATTCCTATACGGTTGTATGAGATTTCTTAGGTTCCTGGATCGAAGGCTTTGAAGGGCCGGTTCCAAACGCCTTAAGGCAGGGATCGTTACCATCATGTGCTATAAGGCATGAGAGAATATACCATTTTTATCAACCTCAAAACTTTCTGTCATTTTTTCAGAGCCGCCGTTGGAACTCCATGACCTTCCCCGTGTTCCCAATTACTTAGCTCATACAATATTTATGGTTATGGCTCACATATCCTGGGGCTGTGACCATGACGATGGTCATAATTAGTCGTTTACACATTTGCCATGATTATTATCCTGTTGCATTATTGAAGTGTACATTTACAATGATTATTACCCTTATTGCCTAATTGGAGTATATATTTGCAATGATTATTAATTCTTGTTGTATTATTGAAGTTGACATCTTTACCATGCTTATTATTCTCTTTGTATGATGGAAGTTGCTCTGATTATTATGATTACTATCTTTTTGTATTGTTATAGTTTCTCAGCATTGTTATACTTGCCTTAGCTAGATGTTAATGATTGACTATGTAGTTTTAAACAAGTGCCCTAACATCACCTAACATGAGGGGTTTTCTGTCTGAGACTTTCCCTATATTTTTTAGACCCTTAATAAATAGCTGATTGTTTGGGCCTAACCATTGTGTTTTATTTACCATCTTTGTTTCCCAATTATTTTCACTAATCTCAATTATCACGAACTTGAATTATTACGTAAACATAACGTAGAGTCCTACCCTTGCTAGACGATCACATTAAATGGCCAAGTCTTCCTATCTGGAGGTTGTGTTCGAAAATATTATCAGATGTCTTATATCAAGCTCAATGTGCTAGTACTCGGCCTAAGATCCTGAACAAATCTTGGCCAAGTTTGTTAGATATAAATTTGAAATTATGCATTTTAGACAATGCCGAGTAAACAGACAATGTAAACAGAAAAGGAAGTTCCTTGAATGCTCAGAGGATAGTATGCGAAGAGTAGTCGAAGCAGTTAGAAATGGAGCGAAAACAAGTTGTGATTACTGTATAATAATAATAATAATACTTTATTGGTCCTGTGAGACATATAACAATGTGTAGGGACAAGTCACAAAAAAAGAAGAAGTGAAATACAACCTTGTGCAATCGACAACAATATGAACACCAGTGGGATCATATGATAGTTACGGAGAGGTATTCTCAACACTATAGTAGGTACCTTGAATCAACAACGACTTAACTTCTTTCTTGAATTGTTTCAGATTCAATGATCTGATTATATTTGGTAATGATTGTAGAGCTTCGCTCCTAAGTAAGAAGGTGCTGATTCGTACTTTGTTGTATGATGCCGAGAAATGCATAAATCATTTCATGCCTGGTTTCATAATTGTGAAAATCTGAACATTTTTTCAAATATTGTATATTTTTATGAATGTACAATAAGCAGTTTAAAATGAAAATACATGGGAAGGTCAGGATTTTGAATTTGCTAAATAGTGGACGGCAGGAATCTAAAGGTTTAAGATCAAAAATGAGCTTAAAATCTTCTTTTGACAGACGAAGACACGGCCTACCCCAACCGATGATCCCCACAGAACTACACTATAATTCAGGTGGCTGTATACCATACTGTAATTGTTACTGCAACTCATTATTATTGGTTAAATTCATTCATTTTTACACGTACACGTATGCTCATTTCATTTCCCGCTGGGTGCGTAACATATGTTGGAGCATATGACCTGTGTCGAACGACGAGTACGAAATCGGCGTTCATCCATGAAGTGCAACACTTTTCTTCTCAATAAATTTCTCGTTAATTCTACAAGTTGGAACTCTAGTGAAAAAGTGACTATTCTCGCTCGTGAGTGCCTGGACAAAGTTCATTCAGCCGTACTGTGAAACCAGGCAGGCAGAAGTCAGTGCTCCAGCATTCGATTTTCTTTCGAGTCATTTTTTCTTATTGTCAGAATTTCATTATTAATTTTCTTTCGTTTTCTTTTAACTTTCAAAGGTCAATATTCACCTAACCTCAAAAAACTTGACAAGATATCGAACACATTCATAAATTCTTTAATCACGGACAAATTTCTGAGCATGTTATAGAATTTAGCTTTCATTACATGAGAACATAGACAACTCTTCATTTGTTTTTCTGATCTATGCTCATAACCTTTATTCAAAACATAAACAAAGATAGACATTCTTGTTTTTGTTTATTTTCATTTCATTATTTTCATTTCATTATTTTCAACTCGTTTTTCAATTTAATAGATTCAATCTTAATTATTTACTTTATTAATTAATTTAGTTCTTTTCAATCGGTTAGTCTATTTACTCTTTTTTCAAAATTACTCAAAACAAAATTCATATTGTTTTCTGCAGTATATCTTGAATAATAATAATGACGACAAAATTGAAACAACTCAAAGCTCGTCGTCAAATTGTTATTGATGATCTCGAGGAAATTCTGAATGTAGCACAATTCGCTGTCACTGATGAAAGTCTCCACGTAAGATTCAAATTAAGATGTGAAATAAGTACTTGAGGATATTCTCGTGGAATTTCAAAATTTACACACTTCAATTGTCTCTATGATTGTATCTTCCGAAGAACCGGAATTGAACACTGAGAAGGTTATTCGAACAGCCTTTATGGATAATTATTACACCATCAGAACGACTTATGTTAATTTATTTCCTGAAGTAATAAATCCAGTAAAAAACCAAAATAGTTGCTCTATCAGTTCGCCAAATGTTAAACTTCCAAAGATAGTATTGCCCATTTTCAATGGGAATTATAAAGAGGGCCTACTTTTTTCGATATGTTCCAAAGTTTGTTACATGAAAATTCTAACTTGAGTCAAATAGAAAAGTTTCAATACCTCCTTAGTTCACTTTCTTCTCATGCTTTAAGTTTAGTTAAAGGGTTTCCATTGACTGCTGAAAATTATGAAAGCGCTTTTCAGACATTGGCGGAAAGATATCAGAATAAAAGACTTCTCGCTAATACGTGTTGGAAGGAAATCTGTAATGTTCCAAAGCTACAGGGTGATTCAGCTAAAGACCTTAGGCGAATTCTAGAAGTTTTTGCGGAGAACTTATCGGTATTAAGGAATTTAGGTTTACTCGTTGACCAGTGGGACTTTGTTTTATTTCACATTCTCATTCAGAAATTAGATTCAGCAACGATCAAACGTTTTGAATTACAAGAATGTTCAACAGATATTCCGTCATTTGTCAATTTACGAACTTTCCTGACAAATCAGTGTATAGCCTTGGAGGCAGCAGCTTTTTCTCTTCCGTCGAAAACTCATTCAGTTTCGAATTTCTCAAGTTTTAAAATCTAGTTCTATCTCAATGAATAAAAGAAATTCGACTCTTCTCGTTCAAACGGAAACTGAATCATTCAAGAAACGTATAACCTGTAATTATTGCAAGTTAGCTCATAATATTTACAAATGCCCATCATTTTTGGAACAGACTGTTCAAGATCGGTTCAAGACTGTGAAGAACAAAAATTGGTGTATCAATTGCCTCCATTCTGGACATAAGATTAACAATTGTTCTTCAAAGTCAAATTGTCGTGTTTGCAACGGAAAGCATCATACCCTGTTGCACATGCGCAATAATGCGGATAATGATTCTTCAACAGAGACGTTTCATTTCAATGCTGCAAATTCATCGGATTCAGGCTCAGCTCAGGTTTTAACGAATGTTTCTTCAAATTCTACCGTTCTCTTAGCAACCGCTGAGGTCGAAATTCGTGATGCTTGGGGTAGATATCAGAAGGTCCGAGTTCTGTTAGATGGAGGCTCTCAAATAAATATTATAACTCAATCGTGTGTAAATAGATTAGGCTTGAAAATTTGTGATGCTTCATTTTCGATAAATGGAATTTGTGAAAGCTCATCTTCTGCTAATTGCAGCACTGAATGTACTATTCGCCCATCAGGTCAAATAAATCCATCTTTTACATTCGATGCCGTCGTGATTCCGAAGATTTGTTCGGAAATGCCGAGTTCTTTCGTAAATCATTCGTTTTGGAATTGTGTCTATAACAAGAAGTTAGCAGATCCGAACTTTTCTATTCAGAAATCAATAGACCTTCTTCTGGGAGCGGATATATTTTCTTTAATAATTCGACCGGGTCGTATCGAGGGTAACGGTTTGGAGCCAACAGCACTTGAGACAGTATTTGGTTGGGTTTTCATGGGAAAGATTCAATCACCTAGCATATCAGTTAACAATTTTCATTTGTCATTGTCTGAATCAGGTTTGAACTCCTCGTTGAAAAGATTTTGGGAACTTGAAGAAGTTTCAGAGAATGTCATTGTATCACCAGAAGATCAATTTTGTGAGAACTTATACACTCAGAACTATTCTAGAAATGCATCTGGACGGTACACTGTGGCGTTACCATTTAAACCTGATCAGTCAACACTTTCATTCGGTGACACATATTCTCTCGCACTACGTCGTTTTTTATTCCTTGAACGTAAACTTATTAAAAACCAGAATATATACAAGGAATACTCTACTTTCATGAAGGAATATTTAGAAAAAGATCATATGTCATTGATTTCTACGAGTTCGGATTATGAAAATACTTTTTATATCCCTCACCATTGTATAATCAAACCAAACAGTCCATCCACAAAGTTGAGGGTTGTTTTCGATGCGTCAGCTCACGTACCCGGTCATTTATTTCTAAATGATGCTCTATTGATAGGTCCTAAATTACAAAAGGATATTATTGTCATTTTGATGAACTTTCGTGTTCATCGGTTCGTTTTCACAGCTGATATCAAACAAATGTATCGTCAAGTATTAGTTCAAAATTCACATCGAAACTTTCAAAAAATATTGTGGCGGTTTTCTCCATCGGAACCCATAAAACTTATCAGCTGAATACCGTTACGTACGGAGTCGCACCAGCACCTTTTCTTGCCCTTCGAACTTTGGCACAGTTGGCCGAGGATGAGGGAGCTCGTTTTCCGAAAGCATCCAAAATTTTGCTCACAGACATTTATGTCGATGATGTCGTTACAGGTTGTGATGATTTGGAAGAGGCAAAAACGCTACAGGAGGAACTGATTTCCCTATTGAATTGCGGTGGTTTTGAGCTCCGAAAATGGAGTAGTAACAGTTCTCAATTACTCTCAACCATACCTCTGGATCATCAATATCGCCATTCTTTGGATTTTGATATAGATCCGATAGTCAAAATTCTCGGTTTTAGGTGGTTTCCTTCGTCGGACGAATTTTCTTATCTTGCAGAAACTACTGTGCAGGTATGTACCAAACGTACCATACTTTCCGAACTTTCTCGAATTTTCGACCCTTTGGGGTTCCTTTCTTCTTCAGTGGGATGATACACTTCCAGACGATGTCAGCCGTCGCTGGAATCAGTGTAAATCCGAATTAACCGAATTGGGTAAATTAAAGATACCTCGGAAACTTGCATCGAAACCATTTTATCGTTGCGAACTTCATGGTTTCGGAGATAGTAGTAAGCGTGGTTACGCAGCCGTGGTATATTTCAGGTTTTTCAATTCTGACGGCTCCATTGACATCTCTTTCGTATGTGGTAAATCAGAGGTCTCCCCATTGAAGAGAATTTCACTTCCACGACTGGAATTGTGTGCTTGTCTCTTATTATCAAAACTCATTAATGTGGTTTCCTCTGTTTACCAATCAGCCTTTACAATAGATGACATTTTTGCTTGGTCTGATTCAATGGTAGCTCTAACATGGATTAAGTCTTCTCCTCATCGATGGAAGACATTTGTAAGCAATCGGACAACTCAAATTCAGGACTTAGTTTCAACAGAAAATTGGTATCATGTTCAATCGAAAGACAATCCAGCTGATTGTGCTTCACGCGGCTTAACGCCAACCGAACTGTTGAACTGCTCTTTGTGGTGGACAGGCCCTGACTGGCTTCGTTCCAAACATCTCACCTTCGCAAATGATGAAATAGAGAATTCTCTTCATCTTGTACAAAAAGAAGAACGTCACATCTCTTTGTCAGCTTTCATTTCTCCGTCGTTTGTTGATGATTTGCTCTCCAGGTATTCATCTCTGTCCAAGGTTCAAAGGGTGGTAGCTTACATTTTCAGATTTGTTCACTTCATGAAAAACTCTAAAGCTCCTAGGATATATAGATTTTCCGCAGTTCATCTCAAAGATGCACTTTTCTTCATTATAAAACAAGTTCAACGGGTTGTGTTCAAGGAACAGATCGATAATCTCATCTCGGGAAATCCCATATCTAAATCGCTTCGAAAATTGAATCCATTTGTTGGAGAAGATGGTGTTCTCAGGGTGGGCGGTCGTCTGTCTTTTTCTGGTCTGGCTTATGATCACAAACACCCAGCTTTGCTTCCTTCATCTCATCGTCTTGCTGAGCTCCTTATTCAGCATTTCCACAAAATATATCTGCATCCAGGTGCCCAGACTTTACAGTTCCTTCTGTCTCAACAGGTCATACAGGAGTTTTATACAGTCCACACACAGATTGAATCTGTGCTCAATTCTCGCCCTCTATGTCCGCTTAGTAATGATCCGAATGACATATCTGCACTGACACCAGGACATTTTCTTACTTTGGCTCCATTAACTGCTATTCCTGAACCAGATTTATCTCACCTATCTATCGGTCGATTATCGCGTTGGCAGCTTTTAACTCGTATCCATCAGGATTTTTGGAAAAGATGGAATTTAGAATACCTGAACACACTGCAACAACGAAAAAAGTGGTTCAATAGTGACTCGCCTCCTTATTCAATAGGTGCACTAGTCTTGATAAAAGATGATCAACTCCCTCCATTGCGCTGGCGACTTGGACGCATTGAGAAATTGCATTGCTGATAAAATAGCTAGAGTAGCTACTATTCGGACTACTCAAGGTGTACTGCAGAGATCAGTGGTTAAATTATGTCCATTACCTCTCCAATAATTATGACGTATGTTGATGTATATATGTATATATTTTTTTTGCTTTATGTTCGATATCTTTTCAATTTTATATTTGCTTTGTTTCATAAAATATTCTATTTTAGGTGGGCGATTATGTTACTGCAACTCATTATTATTGGTTAAATTCATTCATTTTTATTCCAAGTTGCTTGCTCGTTTCGTGCGGCCCACGTATGTTCATTTCATTTCCCGATGGGCGTGTAACATATGTTGGAGCATATGACCTGTGTCGAACGACGAGTACGAAATCGGCGTTCATCCATGAAGTGCAACACTTTTCTTCGCAATAAATTTCTCGTTAATTCTACAAGTTGGAACTCTAGTGAAAAAGTGACTATTCTCGCTCGTGAGTGCCTGGACAAAGTTCATTCAGCCGTACTGTGAAACCAGGTAGGCAGAAGTCAGTGCTCCAGCATTCGATTTTTTTTCGAGTCATTTTTTTCTTATTGTCAGAATTTCATCATTAATTTTCTTTCGTTTTCGTTTAACTTTCAAAGGCCCTTGTCGTGCCAGTAATATATACCCAATAAGGCATCTACAGGGAGACCACTTTTGAGTCGCGATATAGCATAAAATGATTTGTTCAACTTTTTACAAATTTCATCAATTTGATTGGTCCATCTAAGGTTGTTATCAACATAAATGCCAAGGAATTTAACACAATCGGTGGACTCAAGATACCCCTCGGAATGGTGAAATAGTACAGATTCATTAGACGGTTTTGGAACTTGAGAATGTAAGTTTTGGTCAAATTTATAATCAAGTTGTTACGATGACACCAATCTTTGAAAGATTGGATTACAGATTCACACATTATCTTTAGCTCCTCCAGACTTCCTGATCTAATTGCAATCGAGGTGTCGTCCGCGAAGAGTATCAGGATGCAGGATAAAATGTGGTCCGGCAAATCGTTCATAAATAGAATAAATAAAAGAGGTCCAAGAACCGAACCTTGAGGAACTCCAAGGTTGGTTTGGTATTTGCTGGAATTGGAATCATTGAGCCGGACGTAAATTCTCCGATGACTCAGAAAGCTCTTCACCCAATCCAGAAAACTCCTCTAAAACCCAATTGATACAGTATATAAATTCATGCTGCAGAGTATCAAACGCTCTAGAAAGATCGAAGAATATCCCCACCACGTGAGCACCTTCATCCACAGAAGAATACACGAACTCTAGAAACTCACAGCAAGCGGTCTGGGTTGATCTTCCACATCTAAAGCCATGCTGACAACTTGAGAGAATTGAAAATTTTTCAAGGTAATTGTATACTCTTCCGTAGATTACTTTTTTGCATATCTTAGACAATTGGCTAAGGATGGAAATTGGGCGGTAATTAGCAATATCATGAATATCATCCTTTTTGTGAATTGGTATAATCCTTGTTTCTTTAAGGATAGATGGAAAGATGCCTGCCGAAACAGATTCATTGATGAGAAATGCCACATGTTCAGATATCAAAGGAGATAGCAGTTTCAAAATTCTCGGAGAAATCAAATCCGGATCCATGCTGCCATCAGCTTTTAGGCTGCTAATGATGCATGAAATCTCACTGGACGTCACTGGGAAGAAGAAAAAATTGTAAGGCAGCATACGATGCATGGTTCATGAGTTGGAAAGAGCACCGCCATAGTGAGCGGCGAGCAAGGATTCGCCAGCAACCGAGAAATAACCAGCGAAAATTTCTGCCACATCTTGGGGATTAGAAACAGACTTCTCGTCCACATGTAGGATAATTCGCTTTCCCTATCCGCCTTAAGAGGGTTTATACCTCGAGAATTTCTCACCACCCGTCAAACTTTACCTGTTCCTTTCCTCTCAGCGTCCCCGAGAAGCCATCACTTTTTAAAATGTACGGTACTATCTCGATCGTACCTCTGATTTGCCATCCTTGTCTTCCGCATGCGATCATTCAAATACATAGTGCGCTTAACAAATTCAGTCGACAGTTTCCGAACGACCACGTAAAGTAACGAAATTTGTGGCAACACTGCAATTTTTGTCATGTCGAATTTTATGATATTTTATCTCGGTTCATATTTAGCCTGATGCGATTGTTGAATAAGTTTTGGATTTCGCATGATTTTTACGCTGTCATAAGACAACAGGTATGTTGTTATCTGTTGTTACAGAAGTAAATGAATGAAATATAAAATAAGGTTGCTATGATATCCATTGAAGTTTATAGGTAGGTTTTTTGGGAGGATTATGCATCAAAATTTCATTAGGTATTCCCTATTTCTGAAGAAAAACTCGAAAATTTTAATATGATGTGAGTTTTGTTTCAGAAATTGGGAGTGAAATCCCTATGATTTTATAGATGCAGAAATTTATTAGAGATTTCAGTCCATGACAATTTTCAATGATTAGTTGGGCTACATATCGAATTGAGCTACGTACCAATAGTAAATTGAGTGAAATGATAATATATATATATATATATATATATATAATTTAAGAAAATTCGTGACTGAATATAAAGTATATAGATGATTATCGTGGGTTAGCAGTCAAATAAAAAGTAGAAGACTCTTTTATCCTTTACTCGAGCTTTCAAAACAATTTGTTTCTTTTCAAGAGTGCTGCAAATTATTAAAAATCAATTAGTGAACAGGTTACAGATCTTCAGTACTTACGATAGCGAGATTGATTATGAAATGATGTTCATTAAATCTTAATCTAATTAACATGAATTCAAGACCTTAAATTATGATAGCTCAAAAAATATAATAATGATTGACAATTTTGGATGTCATTTAAAGAAGTGAACATCACAAATACAATACTACCGCAAGAAGTTAAAACAATATTATCATTAGGACCGAAATTCTGCATCAAACCTAAAAGAATGGACATTTCAGTGACTAAATTATTGGCTGAGCTAAACCAATATCTAAGCACAATCGAAGATAAAAAGATAAGAGATATTATGACTGCTAGACTAACTAATGTTGTTACAAATTTTTATCAAAATTCAAATTTTACATGTGACCATTTACAATCTTCATATGATTTTACAAGATTATTCTTGAAGGAACATCCCAACCTATTAGTAACTCAATCTGATAAGGGTAATGTAACAACAATTATGACAAAACAACAGTATCATAGCTTAGCATTGTCTTTATTGAATAATGAAGAAAATTACATCAGACTGAATAACGATCCCAGTAGCACATATCAACAAAATGCTAATAAATTAGTTAAAGATCTGAAATCCAAAAATCTAATAAGTGATGATGTTGCAAAATCTATGACTTTTTACAGAGGGACATCAGGTAAATTTTATGGCCTTCCTAAAATACATAAGGAACAATTATCATTAAGACCAATCGTTGCATCTATAGATTGTCCTAACACAGGTATTGCAATGTTTCTTAAGGATACACTTAACAAGGCTTACAACACCAATAATCCTTATTACATCAAAGATTCTTTTGATTTCGTTGATTTCATAAATGAAAAATCATACCTGATGGCTTCGTTTTGGTGAGTTGGGATATTGTATCTCTTTTACTAACATTACATTAGAGATCGTAATTATGTGCATCGAAGAATATTGGGATGAAATCAAACAACACTGTACAGTTGATAGAGAAAACTTCAAGAAACTGATGAGCTTTGTATTTAATACAACAGTTTTCTCATATAATGGTGTGTTCTATAAACAGAAAGAAGGTACTCCAATGGGATCTATTGTTTCACCAATTATTGCACAATACGTAGTAGATCTAGTACTAAACAAAACATTACCATCTTTCACATTTCAAGTTCCATTTTGTAAAAAGTTCATGGACGATATTATTACGGCAATACCTGAAGATCAAATACATGTATCTCTTGATATTCTCAATAATTTCCATTCAAAAATTCAATTCACAGTTGAGACTGAATCTAATAACTCAGTTCCTTTTTTAGATACTAAGGTTATCAGAGATAATAACATTCTTCTAGTAGATTGGCACCGAAAATCAATAGCATCAGGAAGATACATTAATTTCGCTTCATATCATCCAATGAAAATGAAAATTAACATTATCAAAAATTTGAAAACAAGAGTTTTGAGAATATCGCATAATAAATTTAAAGATAAAAATCTTCTGATTCTCAAAGATCTTTTAATAAAAAACGGTTATCCTATTAACTTAATCAATAAATTATTATTCAATACACCTAATGATCTACCACCACGATTAGATGCTGATATACAACCTTTATTACCATCAGAACAACAAAGATTTTTATACCTAACACTACCTTACATAGAAACCCTTACATATAATCTCAAAAGAATACTACCACCTGATAAAATTAAAATTGCAACAAAAATGTAAAACCAGTTAGGTCTATATTCACTAATTTGAAAGACAGAGATAAGATCTTAAATAAATCTAATGTTGTCTACAGCATTCCATGTAAGGATTGCGATCAAATATACATAGGTCAGACTTCCACCAAACTTCAACAAAGGATAACACTACACAAAAAAGCAATATCAGAACTCTTAAAAATTCCTGTGCTCTTACCAATCATGTGAATTCTGAAGATCATCATCCTGATTATGAAAATATAAAAATATTAGATTCAGAACCCAATTTCAAAAAAGAACATTTATGGAAATGGTGAGAATATCACAATATGATAACTCCATGAACTCTAGGAAGGATATTAACTCTTTGAGCACAATGTATTCTTACTTGATTTCTATAGAAAAACAAGAAATGTGACTAACGTTTCAAACTTAGATATAAGTGAATAACAAAATCTTTTAACACCGAACATATGTTCTTATTCTAAGTAATCTGATTCTAAATTAAAGCTTGTATTGTATATCACATATGCCTAGCTCTCAAGATTCCACTTCGATGTTCACGTCTTTAAATGACATCCAAAAATTGTCAATCATTATTATATTTTTTGAGCTATCATAATTTAAGGTCTTGAATTCATGTTAATTAGATTAAGATTTAATGAACATCATTTCATAATCAATCTCGCTATCGTAAGTACTGAAGATCTGTAACCTGTTCACCAATTGATTTTTAATAATTTGCAGCACTCTTGAAAAAGAAACAAATTGTTTTGAAAGCTCGAGTAAAGGATAAAAGAGTCTTCTACTTTTTATTTGACTGCTAACCCACGATAATCATCTATATATATATATATATATATATATAAATAACAGTTATATAAATTATTTCATTGGACTTTCCGGGTGGTCCAACGAAAAGTTACCTCGATTTTTCGACTTGAAAATGAGAATGTGGAAAATCGCTCGGACCCGCCCACATCTGATTCGAGGGGTATAAAAGCTTTTCCTCTTTTTTTCATCCCCATATCTCCAACCCCTAATGCGGGTGGGTACAATATAAGTTTTTGATGATATTCTATATAAAAGCACTGGCGTCGAGTCAATTTCATTTAAAACAACTTTTTATTGCTTTTCTGTTTTCAAAGCACTGACGGGTGGTCAGTTTGACTAAAAACTACCTTTTTGGTTTATTTTTATTTTCTTTCTTCTTTCTGGCTGAATTTTTGACATAAAAGAACGGGCGGAAGGTTATTTTGAAAGGAAACTACCTTTCTGTTGATTTCATAAATATATATTATTTATTATTATATTATTTATATATATATATATATATAAGTAAAAAACTGCAACATTACAAATATTTTCGACAGGACGAAGTCTGCCGTGTCCTCTAGTATTCAATAATTCCTTGGTGGATTCCTTTATCTTCAGTTTTCTGGGATACCTTGGATCTACCAGCTCTGGCAGAAGACATTGAAAATAAAAATTATTCATTTTCAATAGCATTTCCTTCCAGAACTCGTCATCTCTTCGAATTTGAAAATTAAAGAAATGATATGATGCATGATTTTTACATAAATTATAAAATATATCAAGAAACTACCAAAAATTACTGTTATCATATATTCTTACCTTCTCTACCAACATGCCACAGGAGACTAAACCACAAAATAACAAAACTTCTTTTTGTTATGTGCAATTGTCCTTGAGCCTGATAATAATAACTGTGAGACTTTTTCAAAACCATATTTTCTTCAGACATTCTTGCAAAAGTTATTATTTTCCTCTGGGTTGCTTCTACAGGGCTCAGTTTTTGCATGTTTTAGGGCACTTTACCTCAACAATGCCATCTTCGCCAACTAAACCATCTGACTTGCTCCAAAAATGCAGTGCTCCTCGTCTACAAAAAGACCACACGGAGCAACCTCAACACCAAACTCCTCTTCAAACTGTCTGATTGCAATTGCTTCATGTTCTTTTCCATATTTTGTCGATGAATTTCCAAAAAACGGAGAATATAAAAGATTCTTCACAATTCTCTCACAAGAAGTTGACTTCCTCAATTTACAAATTTCTCCAAAATTCGATGCAGTCAAGCGAGTAAGGCGTTCTTGCTTCCAAAGAGCATTTGCTGCCTGTCCTCTTGTTTTTCTCTCCAAGTCTAAAATTTCTTCTTTTGTTTTCTTCAAGGAAGTTAGGAAATCATCTTTTTTTCTCTCGAAAAGCTCTTCGTTCAAATCTGGGTCTGGTATTGCATGTGGTCCATAATCCTCATCAGGCAAGAAAGGTTTTTTTATCTTCTTGGTGCTTTTCTTTCTTGCAACTTTATTCAATTCCAATTTTCTTTTTTTTTTATCAAATATTTCTTCGTGAAGGAAGGAAGGTTGCGCTGTGTCAGAGTTCGTTCTAAAACGTAGTAATTTCCGTTTGTGTTGAAGGAAATGGCTGCTGCTCTGCACCTTGTTTCATAACTTCCTTTTGCCGAAAAATTAATCCTTTTTCCACCAACGAATTTGCAGACAACGGAATTATAATGTTCTGCAACATTTGTGTCCATATCTAATATGAGACTTGAGGCATTAAATATCAACCTGTTCATGCATATTTCAATGTCCTCATACAAACCACATGCCTTCATTTCTGGAACATAATTCTTCTCATTCTCTCTAATGGAACATTTAAAATAGGCTAGAAACCTACAATTTCCATGTTCATAAAAACGTGGGAAGGTATATTCCTCAAATCTTTGCACACATTTTCGACCTTCACATTCATGGCCTCATCTTCTTGTATCCTATGCTTCAAAGCACACATGGGTAGACAGAACAATGATTGAATAGAAACGGACACCTCTTCTAGTCATACTCATTGACAAGAGGTATACAAAACAATGCTAGAATCGAAACGGATACTTGTTGACGAGAAGATTTCTGTCGAAACGTTAGAGAGAAGAACTATAATAGATGATGGTTATTGCCAAATTATAATTCTACAGAAACGGATACCTCTTCTTGTCATACTCATTGATAAGGGCCAGACAAAAACAAACATACAGTCAGGTTTTATCGAAAGTAACCTCCCGTCAGTGATTTAAAACTTAAAGCAAGAAGAATGTGGTTTGTACTCTAATTGACTTTTCGTACGTGCTTTTACATCAGGAATCAACAAAGAGGCATGTCCAATCAAAAGTAACCTCACGTCAGTGATTTGAACACATGAATAAAATAAAGTAGTTTTTCCTGTAATTGACTCTAAGTCAGTGCTTTTTCATCAAGAAATCAACACAAAGGCAGTATTAACTAAAAGTAACCTCACGTCCGTGATTTGAAAACAAAAAGGGAAAAAAGGAGTTTTTTCTGTAATTGACTCTAAGTCATTGCTTTTATTTTAGGAAATAATCTAAAAGGCCATTTTATATACGAAAGTAACCTCACGTCAGTGATTTCCTCTAACTGACTTTTCGTATGTATTTTTCTCATCTCATGTCCACGTGAGTCGTGAACAAGCCAAGAGAATATGCGGTGTTGCCAGCACTATTTAATGATCGGTAAATATTCGGATATAACGCATCATCGGAAAGGTGGCAGCACTCTACGAGTGGCAAGTTTTCGACTTCAGATTATTCAAATTTGCAGCCAACTATGAGACTTTTTGGATGAAATTTTTTTGTAAATTCATTAAAAAAACTACATACTGGAAAGTCATTATTCTGATTGAAATTTCACGTTTCAATGAAAAATATATATTTTTTTTTCTATTCGACGAAAAAAAAATTATGGACTTTCCTAGTTGAGGAACAGTTCGCATTGAATAATAGTGAAAACCCCATGTAAATCGGTGTTTTCCAACTTAAGTTATTTGAAAAATATTTTGAACTGACCTCCGTAGTGGTGAAGACCCTCTTAAGCCCCAACTCACTGTTCACCATTTTCCAGACGATCTTGTTCGGATTTGCCGTTTTCAATAGAAGGTTTTGTTGAACTCCAGTTTGGAGCGCTTAATCAACTGATCATACTGTGACCTAGCAGATTTATAAAACTTTCTGGCTTCATGTGTTCTCATGTTTTGAAAAAACCAATGGATATTTTTGAGCTGATCTCGTGCTCTCAGTATTGAAGGATTGATCCAAGCGGATTTATGCACTGTGTTGGGACGGAGAGGTATCAAGGGGCATGAAACCTCAACCGCCGATTTCAAAATGTTAACAAACTCCTGGAATTTGTTCTCGACTGATAGGGAAGAATGAATAACGTCAAAGCTCTTGCCAGAAATAAGGGAAAAATATTATTCATATTATTTGGGGACATTATCCTACCAAGCCTCCTGTCATGGACTACAACAGAAGGCTCGGAATGCAAATATTCTACAACAATGACCCTGTGATCACTAATAAGCGGATCGAAAGTCCTGGAACTGAAATAATTTATATCTGCGTTTGTTATGAGACAATCTACCTTGGTATGAGAAGTATGCCCATTTTTGTTGGTTAAAACCCTTAATAATAAGCCTTTATTTCCAACAGGCAATGAACACCTAATTACAGGAAATTAAAACATAGAAATTACAATAAAATGAGTATCATGAAAACCACCCTGCAATACAATGCAGGCAAAAGCGCTGCTGATGAAACTGACAGAAAATGCATTGAGGCAGCTACATAAAACATAAAGAAACAGACCAATATACCATACATGACTCATTCATAATCAAAATAATATCAATCATTTTCAAGTGAATACAAATTACAAATATAACTCAGAGAATGAAAATGCAGATCACATCTGTCTGATATACTATTAACAACGGTGCAAGCGTATCTCATTGGTGACTGTAGAAGCAAATTAGTTCTAGGTGTATTTATATAAAAAGACACTTTGTTCTGGCACCCCGGCGAGGCACGAGAAAATCGAGTTTACTCAGCAACTCAACACAGTCAAGTCCGCCAACCAGAAGACCATGCAGGAACTTGATGGCATGCAATCCTCTTCTGCATTCAAGGCTTTTCGAGTTGAATCTGGTTAACAAAATCTTATGATCATATCCTCTAGGAGGATATTGTCCATCCTCGCGAAATGAAAGCCACTTCAAAAGCCTTCTCTGAATAGTCTCTAGACGGCGAACGTGACAGTCATATATAGGGCGCCAAATAAGGCACGCATACTGAGCTTACTTCTCACCAAGGCATTGAACAGACGAATTATAGTTGCCGAATTCTCAAACAATCTTGCACTCCTCACAATAAAGCCATACATTTTACACGCTGACAATAACAGTTGAGTAATATGCGGTATGAATGAAAACTTTTGATCGAATACCACGCCCAGATCCCTGATCTCAGTGAACCGGGAGAGACTTTCACCCTCAATACTGTAATCGAACTGAATCAACCGTTTCCTCCGCGAGTAAGATACTACGCTACATTTGAGAATATTCAATTGAAGTCTATTACATTTGCACCACAAGTTAACAACATCAATGTCCTCCTGCAGACTCAAACAGTCAGCAGTGGATGATATGCCGGCATAGACCTTGAAATCATCAGCGTAGGCCAACTTCAAGTTACTCAACTTCGGTAAGAGATCATTAATAAACATAATGAACAAAAGGGTCCCCAGGTTTGACCCTTGAGGTACCCCCGAGGAAACCGCAAATTCTCTAGACCTACAATTTTCGATTTGCACAAATTGCGTACGGTTATTCAAATAGCATTCTATCAGATCAGTTAGCTCACCGGAAAAACAAAAATTTTTCTTAACTTTCGCAATTAGAATTCCATGATGAATCTTATCAAAAGCTTTTTGAAGATCTGTGTATACAACATCAACCTGCCCACCCAAATCCAATCTGTCAAAAACGAAATGCGAAAAAGTAATTAAGTTAGTTGAGCACGATCTTTTACTCATGAATCCATGCTGCTCAGATGAGATGCTACTTCTAATTTTAGGATATATGGCATTAAACAAAAGTATCTCAAACAATTTAGAAAAGTTAGACAATATGGATATAGGCCTATAATTACTTATGACGGAGGAGTTTAGCACAGGAATAATTTTTGCCACCTTCCATCTTGTCGGAAACGTATGAGTCCTTAAAACTAAATTGAAAATATGCTTGAGTGGCTGCGATAGCACACCGATGCAGTCCTTCACAACGAAACTCGGAATCAAGTCTGGACCAGCCGTCAATTTGTTACTGAGTTTACGGGCTGCCGATCTAACCTCACTTTCAGATACACTGTCTATTGAAATGAAATTCCGATTATTACAACTCTCCCCAATTCCTCACAACTTACCCGGACGTCAGCTTCATACACGGACCCGAAATAACTAGCAAATGAATCAACAATTTCAACAGGGCTGCTATAACTGTGGTCACCATACTTCATCACACCAGGAATTCTTCTGTGCCCTTTCTGTCCTTCATGAAAGCCCAAAATTGGGTCGGATCATCATTTATTGAGCGCTCTGCGGAAGCGATATATTCTCGGTAGAGTTCTTTAGTTTTCGATTTGACATTAGCTCTAGCAATTCGCAATTGATTTAAATCACAGGCATCACTGGTACGCTTGTACTTACGACGGTAGCTTTCTTTTAGGCGTATTAACTTAATAAGTTCCGACGTATACCAATGCGGATATCTTCGTGTCAGTGGCTGTAAAAATGCTATTCAAAGCCGAGTAAAGAATGTCGCAAGCTTCATCCGGGTGAGAAGCATCCACAACCTCAGACCACAACCCTTGTAGGCTCCATGGATTTACCCTCCAAGTTGAAGCCCACAAAGAGATCAACTAATGATTTTCTGCGGGATCATCGACAGAAAGAAGGTCAACATTTAGATCTCCGCACAGAAAAAATAAGCTGGAAATTGAGCAACAATGAGATTCAACATATTCAATAGTTTTCATGAACAAACTATAGTCACCATATAGTCGATATACACTTAGTATACAATATATGGTCATACCGAGTTTGATTTTAATAGCACACATCTCACACTGCAGTTCAACCGAAAATTTAACAACATTTATGCTTTGCACAAGAAGGTCAGATCTAACATAGATAGCACATCCCCGTGAAGGCGAGTTGGTCTGCAGTAGTAGGCTCCCAACCTATATCTCGGCGGCGCCAAGAAAGTCAATTGATCAGACGAACACCAGTGTTCAGCCATACTCACTATATCGGGATTGGAGACGTTGAGAAGAATTTCCAGGCTGGCTAGTTTATTAGTGAGAGATTGAGCATTTAGTTGCATAATTTTAATATTTTTTTGTACATTTTGTGATTGTTCGTATTTTTTGTAGCATATTTTCGGAAGACTGATGCATCCTGTAACATTTTCGGATCTATGAAAGAGCCTCAAGTTGTCGGCATCGGCTCCTGGCTTCGCTTCAGAAAAACTTATTGACAGTTACCCTCGGGCCATAGAGCATGATCCAATACTTTAGCGTGAAATAGCGATGGAAATGTATTCTCGTTCATCCTTACAGGGCCGGATCGAAGGAAGAACTGTCGATAAACCTCGAAAAACGGGTCCGGATCCATATTTGAGTGGCGAAAAAGGGAAAGTTATGCAATAGGGTTCTTCTGTTAGCGAAATGAGGATTTTCCAATAAAAAGACAAGAACTAATTTCAACAGTTTAAAAATTCGTAATAGACGAAAAAATGAGATCTCCGTTTAAATATGGAAGACCAGGACAAAAATGGTATTCATCTTTTAAGCGTAGGCGGAGGATGCCTTCTTTCTCTCCGAATACTTGAATCCATACACAAATCGTGTGCTAAAGTAACAGAAGAGTTTACAAAGTCTTGGTTGAAAGAGCTTGAAACTAATTTGGGTAGCATAGACGCTAGTGACATTTTCTCATGCCCATGAAGAAGTTTTAATGTCGATAAAATTGGCTTCAGCTTATGTGCGAAAAAGGGAAGGTTCTAGGTCAGAGGATAGAAAAATTTATTGGAGGTTAAAATAGGGAATGAGTAGTGAATCATTCTTGTGATCCTTTCGACCGATGGAAATCTGTGCCCTCCTGTGTGATCCTTATGTCGAGTCACATTGAACTGTTGTTGAAAGTTTGCTACCAGATAGTAGGTGGATGCGATCAGGTAATTTCTTTGAATATGTGGCCAATAGACTTCGCAAATGGATTTTGAGCAAATATATAAGAAAAAACCTTATTTCTTGTTGATGGCCATCGGTCGCATATGTCCATTGATCTTAGTCAGTTCTGCGACAGTAACGGCATAATTTTGTACGCATTACCACCCAATGCAACCAATCTTTTTCAGCATGCAGTTGTAGCTGCATTCAAACCACTGAAGGTATAATGGCAACAGGCTGTCAGGAAGTGACAAACTGAAAACCTTGATAGAAATCTATCGAAAGTGGACTTTGCACCAATTTTTAAGCAAGCCTTGTCTTGTGTGTACAAAATATGCTCAAGAGAAATATTCCCCAAGGTGTTCAAAAAGTGCAACAGACACCTAAGGTAACTTCTAATGAATTTCAGGTCACCTACAAATAAGTTTACTACTTTTAAGTCGAATCTTGAAGGAATAGTTGGCGATGTGGACGTACAACTGAGAGAACTCCAAAAATTAGAGAAAAATAAGAAACGGTTAATGAAGATGCGAATTGTGTCATTTCTGAATATCGTGATGGATTTCTATCATTGATTGAGGTAACCTGAAACTGTGATTCAAACTTCAGATCTAAAGCTTAAAATTTTGCATAATGACGTAATAAGAGCCGAACCACAAAATAAAACGAAATTACCTAGGACTAATAAATATGATACACAAAATCAATCAAGAAATGATAACAAAAATGGCATTCAGATAATATTACCGTAACCCATTATTCTACCATTGATAACACCGAGAGAATATTAACATACGAAACTAACAATGTGGCAGGGCAGCTGGAACTATGTTAATTTAACCAAATAACACAAATAAAAACTCATTACTTCAAAGAACATTTGAAGTATTCCGAACTGATTAAAATATCGAAAATACCCAAATCAGGGCCATCAACGAGTGCAATATCTGCTTTTGCTTGGCGGTCTATTATAATGAAAAACAGAAGGAAAAAGAAGAAAGAGAAAATATGAAGAAGAGGAAAAAAGAAGAATCTGAAAAGAAGAAAAAAAGACTATTGAAGAAACATAAATATGGAAAGAAGAAAAGGAGGTGGTTACAAGAAAACAAAACTGTGGTGTCTGTAACGACAGTAATGAGGAAGAAGTGGGCGAAAAGAATGTCGGATGAGACAATTGTCCAAGGTGGTTTCACCTAGATTGTAAAAAATTAATTGGTCAGTCCTATAATGATATCAAGAATATTGATTTTTTCTGTGATCCCTGTAGTGAGAATAATGTTAGCTTAAAAATATATTTATGTTGTGTTTTTTCATTTGATTTATATAGAATCGAGTCTGGAAAAATATATTGTTTTTATTTCACATCATCTGAAATCATTTCAATTTTATTATTTTTGCAGAACATACACATACGCTGTTCCACTAGGAACAAGTGCGCAAGTAGTACGTGTAGACTCTTTGCAGCTGCAAAAAAATTAGAACAAACAGATATTAAATCATAGCATTATACAGGATTTTCTCAACTTGCAATTATATAAACAAGTATTTTTTCAACCTACAAAACAAATTGTATATTTGTTGAAACTGATTGTTTCTTCAGTATAGAGTTCCCTAACTATCAAATATGGGTGTACCTTTTCACGCTGAGGGCCAAAATCTACTTCAAATATAAGCAACTTTTATTTCCAGATCTATAATGACAACACAACATGACAAGTTGTCTCCTAGAAACTATTACAAAACAACTTGACTATCAACTTATATATTTGAAAAACAAAGTAGGTGAATTCTTGAATTCCAACACACTCCCACCTTGTGTCATTCATACATAGAAGTAATGACACAATTATTGTTCAAATCTTTCAGGAACCTTTACAGGTCTTTCTGATCTCGTTCTAACTATCGGCTCCCTAATTATCGATCTTTTCGATAACTGTTCTTTGTTATGATTATCGCTTTTCTTTTCTGGCACTGCTGGTCTTGGTGAATCTAATGACTTCTTCATTTCCAGTAATGAAATACGTTGTACTGGTCTCAGTAATTCACCTGTGACAGTTTTCAACTTGACCAACCTCACTCTTCCATCATGTCCAGGAATAGTTTCAACAACTCGACCTGAGGGCCATTCCAATTTCTTTTTATTGAAATCCGATATCAAAACAATATCTCCAACTCTGACTGATTCAGTGGAGATTTTCTTCGAGAAGAGAGTAAGTCGGCCTAAATATTCTGACTTGAATCTTCTGTTCAAACCAATTTTTAGTTTCAAACGATACTTGAAGAGTCTGCTGAGATCTTTGGCTTCAACTAAATCAAGATCAATGACTCCAACTTCTTTGATGTCTTGTAAGAACGTCGCACACAATCGTTTGGATCTGTATGTCAATGGACGAGCGTTCAAAACTGCTTCACAATCACAAAGAACAGTCTGTAGTTCTTCGAAATCAAGACTTGTTTTCCCAAGAGTTTTTCGTAACAAATCTTTTAATAATCTTATAAGTCGTTCCCTCCAACCTCCCCACCACGCAGCTGTTGGAGGATTCAGCTTCCATTTTATTTGTTGTAATTTCGTACAGCTTTCTGCTACTTCCAACCAGTTTATTTCTTGTAAGGCGTTTGCACATCCAACGAAATTCGTTCCACAATCTGTATAGATTGTTGAAGGTCTACCTCGACGAGCGATGAATCTTCTCAATGTCTGTAGAAACGCATTACTTGACAAGGACGATGATAATTCAAGATGAACAGCTCGATAGACAGCACAAGTATATAAAACGATCCACACTTTCTCATTTGATTTTATATACAAAGGTCCTGCTAAATCTATGCCCATAATCTCGAATACAGCAGCATCACGGTCTCTGTTTTCTGGTAAACTTATGGTAGAGCATTCAAAAATTTACCTCTAAATCGCTTACAAGAGATCCAACTATTAATAACGGATCTTATAGTGCGTCTACTTTTAAGAATCCAATAATTCTCTCTGAGAAAACTCATTAATCCTTGTACTCCGACATGATTGTTCTTCATATGTTCTTCGAGAATCAAACTTCATGGTTTATGGACAATACAAATGGCATACGAAAATGCTCTGCATCAGCTCTATCTGAAATTTTCGTTCGTAATCTGATCAGATTTTCGTTATCAGTAAACGGACACAATGATGATAATTTGGACTCTACTACAGACTCAAAACTTTCTTCTTGTATAAAATGAATGACCAGTTTTCTTGATATTTCCAGTTCGTCGACAGTCAGAAATGTTGCATCTTCAGTATTTTTTTTTCTGCTATTATTGACAAATCGTTTTATCCATGCAACCATCTTAACAATTTTGCTGAACTTCGTAAAATACTTGTAGTACCATACAAAATCTTTAGACATAGACAATGAGGAAACAACATTTTTTCTTCTTTCGCAGTTTATTTCCTCTTTATTACTGTCAAAATTCTGACTAAGCCATTGTGACCTTGGATCACATAACCATCTAGGACCTTCCCACCATCTTCCATCAGCCAGTGATTTGGCAGAACATCCTCGTGATGGGAGATCTGCTGGATTCATATCGCCAGGAACATGATACCAGTCCATAGGATTATTTCTTCAACGCGGTTCCAGATGAATGGTTTCCAACTATCCTTCCTTTTAATCCACGACAAAACAGTTGAGGAGTCTGACCAAAAAAATGCTTGGAGCTTGATTCCATAGTTTGTCTGGAAATTTCGAAATATTCTCACTCCAATTATTGCAGCCAAAAGTTCATTTTCTAATGAACATTCTATAACTCCTTCAGTTAACCAATTGTCGAAGACTCAATCGTAGCCGTTGTGAAAATTATCCTTTTTCAACTTTTTCATTGTGTGGAGGAGTCTTCTATAGGATAAATCGAAATTGGATGATAAAGGTGGATGACCTTCAATCCAAGGCATGCATACTTCATATCGCCTGGGGCCATTACTATTTATAATATACATAAATAATATAATAAAAATATTTAAATTTTGCAAAATACTATTATTTGCAGATGATTTGAAGATGTTCATGAAAATCAGGGACTCCCGTGACTGCCTGCGCCTTCAGAATGATATCGACTCCTTCATGGAATTTTGCGGAAGGGCTAATCTCTTCACTAATATGACCAAATGTCGTGTGATTACTTTCTCGAGAAGGAACGATCCTATAATGTTTCCATACTTGTCGCTGAACACACCGCTGATGCGTTCAAGTCATGTACGCGATTTGGGTGTTACTTTTGACTCTCATCTCAAATTTAACCTACATATCGACAATATCGTAACAGCGTCAAGCTGCATGCTCGGTTTTATATTTAGACAGAGTCGTTCGTTTTGCAATTATAAAACCTCCATTACCCTTTATTACGCTTATGTGTTCAGCAAGTTGAATTTCGCTTCCATTGTATGGAACCCCCAATATAACACTTGAAGAGCACACGGGAAAAACGATCTAAGTCACATCGGACAAGTTTTGAGATAAATCAATTTTAAAGTTTCAAAGTGCTACGTTTGTATTTGATGAAGAAAAAAATATATATAGTTGTCTTAGGTAGATGGTGCATTAACGTTTTATTGGAAATTAATACAAGTACTCCAATTACAAATTTTCAAACAAAGAAAATAATATAAACATTCTGAAAACTCAGAATAAAAAATGGAAAAAACGATCTAAGTCCAATTTTTTTAGTCAATTGAGGTAAAAATAATAACTACCATCCTTTGTGGTTTTTGGATCCATGTATTGAACTGTCATCATCAACATCATTAACATGTGAGCAAGAAGTTTTTCTTTTCTGAAAAGTGCAGTTTCCTTACAGTTCCTGCAAATGAGAAAAAAATGGATGGCTTTTTGTGAAAAAGGGATTAGTAAACATACATCAAATTCATCATCACTCCATCATCATCATCGATGGTCGGTAACTCCAAGTAGTAATGTTGGTGTTCTTCGGCAACAAATTTCTTCAGCTGTTGTAGCTGTAGGTATTTTTTTTTTGGCACCGGAATAGCTTCTTTATACAACAATTCTGGGGATCCCTTCCAAGTCAAATTTGGGCCAGCAATAATGAAACTTTGTCTAGCTCCATTATAACTTTCTCTGGTTTCTATTGTTCTTGGATGTTCACGACTAATGCGAATTTCTCTTAGTGGTCTTGTTGAAAATGGGCACTTCTTCTTGTAGGAAGGTGCTAGAAACTCTGTCCAGGCGAAAAACATGTCTTGCTCACATTCTACAACATCAAATGGTCGTGGTTTACATCTAGCGTTCCTAAATACTTCCACCCATTGATGTGGGACATCAACTTCACATTTTTGGTTAATTAGTCCAAAATCCTTGTCACATTCAAGGTAGGAATGACCTCTTATAGGAAATGTGACAACCACACATTCAAAGCGCTTCATTTTATGTACCAGGTAATGCAAAAATCTCAAAAGGGTAAAGTTTTTGTTTTGTCCAGCGCATGAATCACAGAAGATCTCTAAATGCCGTACTTCTGCATCAAGAAAATTAAAGCAAAAATGGTTCAAAAGGGACACAACATCATCTGAGCCTTTTTTAGCAACAGTTTGCGGGTAAGTATAAAAAATAGATTGGGCTGATGAAAGGATATGAACATTGAAGCTTATGCCGTTTGTAATATACATCGTTCGTTGTGATATTTGGCGTTGGTAAATTTTTTGAATAATCCATCGTTATTGCTTCGAAGGTTTTGTTTTTTTGGGCATTTTTCTTAGCGTTACGTTTTCTATTGTAAAAAGTTTCCGCCTTAAGTTTGTGTAATTTGTGTTCTGTTTCAATAGTTCTCAGCTGTTTTTCTATAACTGACTTATTTTCTTGATTATCAGCACCTATGTTTTTCAGTTGAGTTTCCAAGGAAGCCTTTTGATTTTAACTTCGTCGCAGTAACTGCAGGTATCTGATCTAGGATACCCAAACCCAATGTTGAACTTTGTTGTGAAAATTCGTCTGTAGGATTCATAACTTATTTTCTGAGCTGGATATTTTTCACGAAAGAATAGATACATCTTTTTGATATTCAAAGTCTCTGGAAGATATAGTTTTCTTGACTTTTTCAAACTATAATGCGATACACGACCTTTGAAGGAGCTGATATGTTCCTCAACAAGTTGAACCATTTCAGGACTCATCTTATGTGGACGATTTTGATGCCTACCTACAATTTCAAAACGACCATAGATCTAATATTTCTGCTTTTGTAATGTGAACTTACCTCTCATATCGTCAACTGAGCTACCGTTCCTTTTAAGCCCACTTTTTATTGTCATCAGTCTTCTGTTTGTTATTCCATGTAGACTAATGAAGGCCTGCTGACACACTGATATTTCATGGAATTCATCATTCTCCTCATTTTGAGCTCTAATTTTGTAGAGAAATACACTGTTTCTCAAATTTACAATATCTTCACTTTTTCGTGGACGACGTCTTTTAACTGGCAGCATAGAAATCAACCCAATGTCTGTTCTGGGAATTTTTGTCTTCTAATGAGTTGCAATTTTTATAATATAATTTTTATTGCCGTCGCTCAACTTTTTGAAAACATTGCTTTTTACAGCTACAAGGATTCCCAGTCTCAAACGTATGGTTTCGGACATGTTTGTCAACATCTCTTTACGACCACATGACTTTCGCTTTCGTGTGTTACTTACGATGTTTGACAATGGCACAGAGTTATTATCACTGCTAGACATGATCATAATATTATTATTCACGACCGTGATATCGCACAACAAAAGGTGCACTACACGCTTGAACACGATTGGAAACAAACTGAAACATGAATATGTAAATAAATCGACTCCCCGTCTTGGTTGGCTATAGGACTTAGGTCGTTATTCCGTAAATTGGAAGGACTTAGATCGCTTTTCCATTGGACACTTGTTTTTAAACGCGATTTTAGGGGAGTTAGGTCGATCTTTCATTGATTTACATTGGACAGAACCTACTTCGCATGCTGAACTGCTGTTTTATGTAATAATCCTGATTTTCGATATTTTGGACTTAGATCGTTTTTCCCGTGTGCTCTTCACTTATATAGACCGAATTGAGAGGGTTCAGCTAGTAGTTATGAAGTATAAAAATTGTTTAAGTCAATATCAAAATTTTTGTTCTCTTTTTGGCGCTCTTGTTCACCCGAACAGAGTGCCTATCATTTTGCCCGAATGTCTGTAATTTTGGAATATCGAGCCGAAAATGGTCTCACTCGATTGGGTTCGACACCCTGATGAAGAATTCGTGGCGAAAGTTGAGTCTGTCCGGCCGGCTGTATCCTCTCTAGCATCCAAAAGCAATCAGCTAGAGTTTTCATATTTTCAGAATAGGTTAATTGTCCAAATATCTCGGTCAAGTTCGTTATTGGGCCAAATCCGTCGGATGGTTCAGTAGTTATGAGCATCTGAAATTTTGTTTCCTCAATAACTACTAGAATATCCATCCGTTCAAGTTGATACTTGGAATGTTATTGAGGGAGGCTGAAACGAAATAGCTTGCAAAATTTCGCAGAAATCGTTGCGCTAGAAAATTTTAAAAAAATTCCCAAAAAAAAATTTCAATACTCAATATCTCCTAAGACTTCATTTAGATTTAAATAAAAATCCGTATATATATTTAGGTTACCGATATCTTACTCATCCTCAAATTTCATTGTCGTAGCTTTCCCCCTTCTGAAGATATGATCAATTTTTTAATTTACTCAAGAGAAAAATAGAAATGTCATGAAGTCCGAGCTTTGTCATTGAAAGATTTGCCATCACAGATCGATATTCGTTTGACAACTTGCGGACCTAGATATCAGTGTCAGTTGGCGTAATATCAATAAAAATTTTCATAGAATTCATAGAGGTAGAATTCGATGTCGATGACGTTGTCAAAATTCAGAAAAGCACAGACGTAATATTAATCAAAAATTTTTATCATAGAGAAAGAATTTGATGGCGTTGTCAAAACTCAGAAAAGCAATGACGTAAGTTTTTAGGAGAAGCATAGAACAAAATTTGGTGAAAATTATGAGTAGTTATTTTCAAATTGAGATGAAGGTTTGTTTATTCATTAGGCTTTCATATTTACATCACATTGCCCCATAGTACCGAAAAAGACTATTGTTCACCCGATCAGAGAGCTTATAGATTTGTTAAGGTTTGAATATTTACTCGCAAATAGGTCAAAAGAGTGCCAAAGCAATCTGACCTCACGTCAGTGCTTTCTGAATTTTTTTTTTTTCGTTTCTATGTAAGTATTTGCACTTCTGTCAATCAATGTTAATTACTGAACATTGTTTTTGGGTATTAATTTACCCGTAAATGTTCTTGTTATGAATAAATAAATCTCTTCGTTTAAATGTTGTTAAAAAATGTTCCATTACAAGTTTTTCTTGTTCCTGTTGTGATTCAGTTCGCTTAGGAGCTTGAATTCCAAGGACATCTAGGCTCCATAAGTCACATTTGGCTACATTTTTCGAAAACATTGAAGTTACAAAAAGGGATGTTTTAGATTAATATTCTGATTTCAGTTTCCCATGAGTGTCCAACCTAGTAATGTATGAACTGCTACAAGTCCACAATCTAAATCTTTTTTACGTTCAGAAAAAAGTTTTCCTGCTATGTCGGCACCGACCAAAACATCAATTGGCCCATCTGCAGTATCAGTAATTTCTACTCCCATTTGTTTTAGTTCATCTAGCCAGGGTCCTTTTGTCACTGAGCTTAGATGGTTGATCCAAAACTTCGAAGTTACAACAGTAGTTTTCAGTAAGACTTTGGAGGGAAATTCTGAAGCATCTATGACTCACAGATTCAGTTTGGGTTCCTCCAAAAAGTGAATGGACTAACTGTTCTTCCCGAATTGGAGGTTACCCCATCTCTTCGGCAATTTTTCTTGTTATATATCACTTGTGGGATCCAGTATCGATCAGGAGTCTTACTCGACGAAATACTTTGCCCCCCTTCAGTTCTACTATTATGGTTTCTAGAAAAATTTCGGGAAAAGTGTGGTTGGACAGACTGTGTTCATCAATTTTTTCATGTCATTGTCAAGTAGGTGAATTCTTGAATTCCGACAATACTCACAGATGATCTCAGATTTCGGACTCCTTAAAGTTAATATTTACCCTCACGAAAATATTCAAAATTCTTCTTTAGTACAAAAAAGATGTTTAAATTTACCTGATTCCAATCTGGCAAAAATTTTATCCATTAAGCACGGCCGAGAACTGGCACAGCCCTGGCCGAATACAGTATACGGCCGACTACTAGGAAAAGCACCTATGACAGAAAATTAATAGAAGAAAAATAATAGTCGACGTATGGCCGGTTTCTGAAGTCAAAATAAACTCAGTTTATCTATTCGAGAAAGTTAAACGAGAGATGACTGTCGAATTGGGTTTCTGACTACCGCGCCGAGAGATAAACTACACATAAACTCCATTTATCTTAACTCGTCCCGATGACGGGTTATCTCGACGTTAACTATTCAATATTTACATGACAGTTCCAAGATAACCTCAAAATTATATCTCCGAAAATTCAAGTTCATAACAAACATGGAATTGACTAAAGAAATATTTTCAAGTTCCTCATCAGATGAAGAAATTCTAGAATTCATCAATAATATATCAATACCTCGACAGATAAGGATTCGTAGATCTCCGATGGAAATGTATTCGGATGAAGAGTTTAGGTAAGTAGTAGTAACTGTCTTTTATTGCAAGCAATTGGCCAATTGACCTGAGGTCTTTCAGCCTATTAAAAATACACAGTAGCATAGTTTCACAAAAATCTAACATTAAACATTTGTTTATGAAAGTGTATCTTGGATGTTTTCTATCAGAAATATTCTCGTAATATGATATTGATTCTTCAAATTTTTTTGGCAAAGATACCGACTGAACAAAAGCACAGTGGAATATTTATGTGATCAACTGAACCCAGTTTTATCCACAACATCTCAAAGAAAAGTGGCATTATCTGTTTTAGAACAAGTGTGCATTGCTCTACGATACTATGCCACAGGCACTTTTCAAATTGTTGTAGGTGATGATATCAATGTTAAAAATAAGCCCATAATATTCAATATTGTTGGTAGCATTGCATATAACTTGAGTTGGCCACCATGATTATATATTTCAGTTGTCTATGTTCTCTTACTGAATAAACAGTCAGTGAGTCTGCGTTAAGAAGTACGAGTGGATGTTTCATTTCATTTCAACATTACAAAGGTTATGACCCAGTATCGTGCCACGTGATAGTGAAACAGTAAAAACTTCTTTGTGTAACGCAAGTATGGCTAGTAACTATATAATGAATGTACCGAAGCTCAAGGGACGTGAAAACTATTCAGATTGGGCATTCGCGGTTGAGAACTTCTTAATTCTTGAAGGACTTTGAAATGTGTGTCGCAAGTGGTCAACGAGACGGACGCCATTGCTAAAGCGAAAATCATCTTGACGATTGATGCATCCTTATATATTCATATAAAGGATGCGAAAACGACAAAAGAATTATGGTCCAAATTGAAGTCATTATACGACGATTCAGGATTCACCAGAAAAATCAGTTTACTCAGAACTTTGATTTCCACCCGGTTAGAAAATTGTGACTCAATGGCGAGTTATGTGAACCAAATTGTGGAAACAGGACAGAAGTTACGAGGTACGGGATTTAACATAGATGATGAATGGATTGGATCGTTAATGCTGGCTGGTTTGAATGAGAAGTTTTCCCCAATGATCATGGCGATAGAACATTCAGGTATCACAATATCCACAGATTCAATAAAAGCGAAACTTCTGGATATGGAAAGTGATGTTGGTAACACTGGTAGTGCATTTGCCTCGAGAAGTTTCTGTGGGAATAAAACAAGCAGACAAGGTGGCAAGAAAAAGGATTTGAAAGATGTCAAATGCTACAGATGTAAACAGTCCGGACACTACAAAAACAAATGTCCGAATACTTCGAATTCAGATTTAGAAAACAATAAAAGCAAATCAAGCAATGCTTTTAGTGCCGTTTTTCTGAGTGGAAGTTTTAAAAAGGATGACTGGTATGTGGATTCTGGTGCAAGTATGCATATGACAATAAAAATAAAAATATTTTAAAGAATACTATACAGGTATGCAATCAAGAAATAATGGTAGCAAATCAAACTAAAGTTCCAGTCACTCATTCAGGTGATTTGATGTTGAAGACAGCAGTGAAAAATGATTTTTATGAAATAACTGTAAAGAATGTGCTATGCGTTCCAGATTTGACCACAAACTTATTATCGGTGAGTCAATTAATCAACAATGGAAATAGAGTATCATTTGAATCAAACTGTTGTAAGATCTACAATAAACAAAGTGAACTTGTAGCAACAGCTGATCTGAACGATGGTGTCTATAAACTTAACATTGTTAGTTTAGGCTTAGGGAAATGCTTGCTGAGTACAACAGAATCAGCTGATCTCTGGCATAGAAGACTAGGCCACATCAATACTGATTATCTCAACAAAATGAAGAATGGTATGATGAAAGGATTAAACTACCCAGGTATTGCAAAAATCACAAGGCAAAACTGCATGGTGTGCTGTGAGGGTAAGCAATCCAGATTTCCATTTCCGATTAGAGGTTCTAGAGCAAGAAATTTCTTAGATGTCATTCATTCTGATGTGTGTGGTCCCATGGAAAACAGATCTATTGGTGGATCAAAATATTTTTGACTTTTCAGGACGATTTCAGTAAAATGGTGTTTGTTTACTTCCTGAAGACGAAAGATGAGGTTTTTCAACATTTCAAAAATTTTAAAAGCCTTGTTGAGAACCACAAAGGTCAAAAAAATTAAAACACTTAGATCTGATAATGGAGGTGAATTTTGCAGCAAAGAATTTGAAAATTTTCTCAAAACTGAAGGCATTATACACCAGCTGACAAATCCATACAGTCCCGAACAAAATGGCATGGCAGAGAGATTGAATCGAACGATTGTGGAAAAGGCCAAATGTTTGCTGTTTGAAGGTAATCTAGAAAAATGTTTTTGGGCAGAAGCTGTGAACACAGCAGTATATCTACGCAATAAGTCCCCTACAGCCGATCTGGACAAAACTCGATATGAAATGTGGACAGGTGAGAAACCAAATCTTAGTAATATTAGAATTTTTGGTAGCACAGTCATGGTCCATGTACCGAAGGAGAAGCGGTTAAAATGGGACAAGAAAGCCGAGAAACAAATTCTTGTTGGTTACAGTGACAATACCAAAGGCTATAGAGTCTATAATGTCAAGAAAAATTGGTAACCACGAGCAGGGATGTCATAATAATAGAAAATCCGAACGATAACCTTGAAAGCATATATGTGATGTCTGAAAAAGAACCAAACAATGAATTCATTTGTGAAGCTGATGAAAAATTGAAAATTTATCAACGGAAAATTCAGTTTCAGACCACATTGAAAATCCGAATGAAACAAATATTCCCCAAAATGATGATGAATTTGCTGTTGAAAATGAGGAAAATCCAGGAACACTCAGGAGATCAAATAGGGCTCCAAAAACTAAACTCTTTAAAGACTTTGTCACATACCTGAGTTTAGGAGATGAAGATAATCTAGAGAGTGATCCAACTACAGTCCAGGAGGCATTGTCGAGGCTAGACAGAGATAAATGGATGCACGCAATGGAAGAGGAAGTACAATCCTTTGAAGCCAATGATGCCTGGGAACTTGTGGATGTTCCAGATTGTGGACGAATTGTGCAGTGTAAGTGGGTGTTCAAGCGCAAGTTCGATTTTGAAAATAATGTGCGGTATAGAGCTCGTCTAGTGGCTAAAGGTTTCACGCAGGAACCTGGTGTGGATTTTCACGAAACCTTTTCACCAGTTGTCAGATTTTCCACTCTGAGACTGTTGATTGCTCTGTCAATTAAATTAAATTTGGATATTACACATTTAGATGTAAAAACAGCTTTTTAAATGTTTTTTTACGAGAAAAAGTATTTATGGCTTTACCTGAAGGTTTAAAGATAAATAATAGTAAAAATAAAGTATTGAAATTGAACAGGGCAAAATATGGACTCAAGCAAGCCTCAAGAGCTTGGTATGAAAGAGTAGATGTTTTTCTGAAAAAATTAGGCTTTTGCAAATCCAAGTTAGAACCATGTCTATTTACTAAACGTAATGGAAATTTTCATACAATTGTAGCTTTGTATGTGGATGATTTTTTGTTTTTTCAAACAACACTATTGAAGTTGTACAATTGAAAGAAGAATTGAATTCTATTTTTGAAATTAAGGATTTATGTCTTGGCATGAGAATAGATTATGATAGGGTAAATAATGTTATAACATTAGACCAAGAACAGTATGTAACCCAAATTTTGAAAAGGTTCAATATGTTAAACTGTAAAGGAATTAAAACTCCTATGGAACCCAACATAAATCTTGAAAGGGCAGAAGTTTGTAAAACAGATATTCCGTATCAACAATTGATAGGTAGTCTAATGTATTTAGCTGTGTTGACCAGACCTGATTTAATGCATACTGTAAGTTATTTGAGTCAGTTCAATTCATGCTATGATGAGTCTCATTGGAGACAAGCTAAACGGGTACTTGGATATTTACAGGAAACTAAAACCTTTGGTTTAAAGTTTTATAAAGATATCATTGGACTGCAAGGATTTGTTGATGCCGATTGGGCTAGTGATAGGAATGAAAGAAGGTCATTTACGGGATTTTGTTTCAAACTTTCCGGTTCTTCTATATCTTGGGAGAGTAGGAAGCAGAGAACCGTTGCACTTTCAAGCACGGAAGCCGAATACATGGCAGTCTCGGAAGCTGCTAAAGAGGCATTGTATTGTAGAAATCTTTGTATCGAATTATTTGGTAGTTGTGATCCTGATTTGTTTAACGATAATCAGAGTGCACAGAGGTTGGCTATAAATCCAACTTTTCATAAGAGATCAAAACATATCGATATACGGTATCACTTTATTAGAGAAGCTATTAATGATGATTTGATTAAAATTGAATATTTGCAGCCAGCTGATATGCCTGCTGATATTCTTACTAAAAGTTTGTGCTCTGAGAAACATTATAAGTTAGTGAATCTACTAGGGATTGTTAAAATATAGAATATTTTGTGCTAGTGGGTGTGTTAAAAATAAGCCCATAATATTCAATATTGTTGGTAGCATTGCATATAACTTGAGTTGGCAACCATGATTATATATTTCAGTTGTCTATGTTCTCTTACTGAATAAACAGTCAGTGAGTCTGCGTTAAGAAGTACGAGTGGATGTTTCATTTCATTTCAACATTACAAAAATCAATGTTCATAAATCAACGGTATCTAGAGTTATTTTCAATGTGAGCAAGGAAATAGCCAAGCTATCTAAAAGATTTATAGGTATGCCAAGAAATGATACTGACATTTTAGAAACCAAGGCGGGCTTCTGTAACATAGCAGGCTTTCCAAATGTACTTGGTTGCATTGATGGAACTCATATACCGATTATTTCACCTGGAGGAGATAATGCTGAATTATTTCGAAATAGAAAACGTTATTTCTCCTTGAATATACAGGCTGTGTGTGATGCTAAATTGACTATACGTGATATTGATGTACGCTGGCATGGTTCAACGCATGATAGCACAATATATCATAGCTCTTTTTGCGGGCTCGGTTAGAGAATAATGAATTTGGAAACTCCTATCTGTTAGGGGATAGTGCTTACCCTTGTGGTCAACATTTGCTAACCCCAATATTGAATCCAACTCAAGGCATGGAGGAACGATATAATAAAGCACACATAAAGACCCGGAATACAATTGAGCGAACATTTGGAGTGTGGAAAAGAAGATTTGCCTGCCTCTCGATGCAACTTCGCGTCAAGCTGGATTGTGCACTTGCAATAATCGTTGCAACTGCAATATTACACAACATCGCAGTACAGCAAAATGATAATTTTGAGTATGAAGAAGAAGTTCCGCAACTACAACAACCCGATGAGTCAATACCTGCTACTCTCGAAGGAAATGCATTCAGAAGATCAATAGCAATTCAATATTTTAGGTGAGTGGCAGGGTATAAAAACTCTTCAAATTTCTTAATTTAGTTCGTATTTAAGCTTCTCATTTTGTGAAGTCATCTGAGACACAAATAGCAAATATTCAAATTGGTATGAAATTATTACCTTTATTAATGAGGAAAAATGCCATAATCAGTAGTAAAACATGTATGCAAATTTCATTGCAAAAAGTGTGTGATAGCCGAGGGAATTCTTAACTGAAAGCTTATTTTTGCAACTCAGATAACGTCACTTTGTATGAGAGAGACGTCAGAACTCTGCAATATGTAAGAGCATACCTGTGTTTTTAATCAAGGGGTAAATGAGAGAACTTTTAATTTAAGTTATTTATTTTTCCTGTAACTTTTTTTTCATCACTTCTAAACGCAATTTCACCTCTTCTATTTCTAATAACTTCAACGTAACTTCTGCCTCCAACAACTGTTCCTCTTTCTTGACCTTCAGATTTTCGATATCAATCTGTTTTTGTATTAAATCCACTTTTTTGCTGTTAATAAGTCCTCATTGGCCTGCTTTGCATTTTTTCTTTTCATAATTGTGTTTGTTGTTGTAATGAGAGCTTTTTTTTGTTGCAGTTAACCCTAATCGACTAGATGCTGGTCTTTTTTCACCTGGTCGCCTTCTAGGAGTTTCAGGAGTCGCCAGAGGACTATTATGTGTAGAAGGTTCTTCCTGTGAGAGAATTACCTCCTCAGAAAAAATTCAGTTCCATATCTGCAATGTATTTTAGATGAATAAATATATTTTGTATTATGGTTACCTGTTTGATTCGAATATCTCAATTGTTACGAATCTCACATATATAAGAATTACTCACTTTGCTCAGTAGCACTACAGGATGATTCTTCCTGCAAATATTGAACCATACCCTGCTGGCTGGTTGAAGGCATGTTTATACAGATCTCAGGGCTTGCAGGAGGTAGCACAATGGCAGAGCCTGCTGATTCTCTCTCTTCCTCATCTGAAATATGTTATTTTTTAGTTCATTCGAAATTGCATAGTTTATTATATGCAATATTTCGTTGAAGGCGCAATAATTATAGTGTAATCCAGATTCCTTATCATACTCACTAAGTTCATAATACGCAGCTGACGAGTCGTAAGGGTTTGTTAGTGGTGTGAAGTGATGCTGCAACAAACCCATTACTTTCTCATCAACTTGCGTTGCCTTTGGTGTGAAGGTCCCTCCAGTTTTGTATCTTTCACACTGCAAATCGATAGAAATTATGAAAACAATAGAATGAATCCTCTTGCTTGTGTTTACCTATGTATTTGAAATTTGATTATACCTACTTTGTCGTCAGCAAAATCTTTTTTGCTTTTTTTCCTTATATTGTCATATAAAGCACGCAGCTGTTTTTCGCTCCGTGGACCAGTCTCTCCAGCGGCGTTAAATTTTGCGGCTATCTTCTGCCAGGCCTGGTTTTTCTGGTTTACATTACTGGCATCTGTTTTTTTGTTATCGATTGTACTTATAAATTCTCTAACAATATCCAGTAATAAAATTTTTTCACACTCAGTGAAATTTCTAGCCCTTTGTCGACTCATTTTGTTGCGTAACTGTTTTTTTTCGTTTGTTTTTGAATTTGAATTCACAATCTTTGACGCCAAAAGAACGTCACAGAATGTTGAATCCATCTCTTGATTCTGTGTTCTGCTTTCGATATGATTTGTAAATACGAATTTTTTCCATATAGAATTATAAGAGAATGATTATTTTATAGTTGTAAATTAGTCTCTCTTTGAAATTATATTGAATCTTTTAAAATATATCAGGTTTGATTACAGTGACATCTATTATTACTTTTATGAACTAACAATACTGTTGATACCGTCGAGTTATCCAATCGATAGCTAACCTAAGCATAAATTTGACATCAGAAACCCGTGCGGCGTTTATCGAGCCGATAATTATTAACCACAGTTAACGGCTGGATAACTACCTGACGTTTATCTGTCAAGTTCAGAAACCGGCCATTTTAAAAGATTTCTCGCCTTAACCATTCGGTAGTTGAATAAATATGCTACATGTTTATGTAATTTTAAATAGTCTAGCTTGAAATGACGACTTTCAGATAATTCTTGTCGAAGTCAAACTTCATCAAATAAGGCCGACTACTAGCGCACTTACCCTATATGTTTGTTCATTCATTACTGACCTTAGGTCAGTGCTTTTCTGAATTTTTTTCACGTGGAAGTTTGATTTAAAATTTCGATCCATTTTAAAATAAAAACCTATGGTTTTAATTTTCATCACAAACCTGACATTTCTCGAACCCTCTAATGTAAACACAAAGTATCCATTCCAAAATGATTTGATGTATTGATCCACTTGCGAAGAAAAAACAAACGAGTATATCTAGATCGATAACTGAAATGACGGGACCGGCATATACAAAACGAACAAAGTAAAATCAGGTGTACATAGATCATTTCTAATGTCAACAAGGCTGCAGTACATGGATAATTTGAATAATTATTCTTACCAATAATGACTTTATTAACATCTATGAAATTAAAGTGAGGTTCTTGTAAATTCCTCGAAATTTATCGAATGGTCGTAATAAATTGTACTTGAATTTTTCAGCTTACCTTCTAGTACATTCATCTATACAAACAGAAATTTAGGATTCTATTGATATCAGTCCATAAGATGAAGATATTTTACGATCGAAACCTTGTACTTGCCTATAATATAAATTCATCATCATCAGTATTCGAACCAATTCCATATCATTTAAGGCGCAAACCCTGCTGACCTCTTGTCCACGCTTTTCAGAATTTTTATGAAACACTTTCATTTTACTCAAATAACATAGAAACTGCAGAATCAGGAGCTGAAATAAATGCATTTTACCTCATAACTTTTCTTATGCATACAAAGGTATTCCTGAATTCCTGTTATTGTCTACCCAGGCCTAAGGCAAAAAGAAATGGAGAATAAAATATGTGCGAATGATGAAAATGGAAATCAGTTCCGAGAAAATGTATAGTTATTTCTTTTCTCGATAAAACACGTACAGAAATCGTGATATTTGTTTCAGTTATCAGTTTCTTTACCGAATATAGAGTTGCATGTTTCTGTTCAAAACCAAAGCCATCAATGAAATCATAAATCATTGAAAAATATATCTACGTCTTTCATTTACAACACTTTCACGATATCAGTGAAGTTCCAGACTTTCTCTAGATCAGATATAATTTGAATAAGAATAGACGAAATATTTGTTATGAAATTCACGAATGGTTTATAGATACTTAAATATTCTGATTCGCTAGAAAATTCTGGTATTCCAAACAAAATATTACAAAGCAAAAACTTTCCTTTAACTACTGTGTTTCGTCTTAAGATGTTCAAAATAATGGTGTATGAACTGTCCTGACATTTACGTGGGGCACAACCATGCAAATCATTCATAAATATTTGACAGCTTTTTTGATTTCATTCATTCAACGAGATGGAATGAAGATACACCTCGATGCATTCATTATATATTATATCGTCCTCAAGAAATATTTGAGATTTTGAATTAAAATATTCCACATTTAGAAACTTTATTTAAGTTTGGTTGACCAGAAACAATTTTTATTGTGTGGTCTGAATCGAAAAATCCTTTACGTTGCAGTATTTCACTTTATATTTTCACATTTGAAGAACGAATTTACTATAAGGCTTCTAATATCTAACGAAAAGCAAAGGAAACACTCCTCTTGTCTACAAATTTTCATAAGGCATGGCTTGCCAAACTTATTTGTACAGTGATGCCCTTGCAACTTAGCCATTTTTTTGCGACGTCTCCCAACCCCGCCACCAAAACAAATTTGCAATTTCTAAACCAGCCTAGTTACAGGTTATCAGTAAAATACTATATGGACATTTTATTTTTCACTATAAAATAATCACCAAATCAAAACATATGCATAAAAATAAAAATAGATATTTATGAAAGATATCGAAGCTAGCAAAGCTGGCTAAAGTAAAGCATGCTCATGCTTTTCTGTGCATGGCTTATAAAACTATAAAACACTAAAATGGTAATATATGTATATGTATTTTCTATGGTTTGATATGTCATGTGGGATAACCTTAAAAAAGTAGTAGAAAGCGAAAGGCGTATGTATTGAGTTAGGGTGTTCATATGAATAAAGAAATAGAGAAGTTGCTGGTATTTTATTAAATCTTCCAAACATCACTGTAACTGAAGAAAATCCTGTTTCGCACAAGTACAAAGTCCGGATGGCACGATTTCATGAGAAACAGAGCTACACATTTCAGCCAAATTGAATTTTTAGGCTGGAATCACAGAACAATTCTACTACCGTAGTTGTTCTTCTTCTATTGCTTCATATTACCAAGAAAATATTTTTTCAAAGTGTTTGCCTGATGTTAGCCAATGCTGTGTAAACATTAGTTTTATCGATTTTTCTTGTAGAATACGGCCCTGCTCTTGAACTAGAACGATCCTCGAAAGATTCCAGTGCTGTGGAAAATCGCGACACTGAAGCGATGGGTTGAAGATAATCGAGAGAGGTTTAGTTAAAGATTCAGAATCTCTCAAGAATATTGATGGAATGTTATCAGAACCTGATTCCTTGTTATGATCCAATAATTTTCAAGTTTCTTTAACTTCACCCATAGATAAGGAAACCTCAGTTAAGTCAAACCTGCTGTAGATGTGTAACATTTGCCACTTTTTCTTTCGAAAAGAATGACAAATATTAATTTCAAAACTAACTACGACACTGGAGTCTGAATGACTCCAGATACAAAGACTTGGCCATTTAATGTGATCGTCTAGCAATGGTAGGACTCTACGTTATGTTTACGTAATAATTCAAGTTCGTGATAATTGAGATTAGTTAACATAATTGGGCAACAAAGATGGTGAATAAAACACAACACTCAGACCCAAACAATCAACTCTTTATTAAGGGTCTGAAAAATATAGAGGAAAGCCTCAGGCAGAAAACCCCTCATGTTAGGTGATGTTAGGGCACTTGTTTAAAACTGAATAGTAAATCATTAACAGCTAGCAAAGGCAAGCATAACATTTCTGAGCAAACTATAACAATACAAAAACAGATAGTAACCATAGTAACCAGAGCAACTTCCATAATACAAAGAGAATAATTAGCATGGTAAAGATGTCAATTTCAATAACACAACAAGAATTAATAATCATTGCAAATATATATACTCCAATTAGGCAACAAGAGTAATAATCATAGTAAATGTACACTTCAATAATGGAACAGGATAATAATCATGGCAAATGTGTTAACGACTAATTATGACCATCGTCATGGTCACGGCCCCAGGGTATGTGAGCCATAACTATAATATTGTATGAGCTAAGGAATTGGGAACACGGGAAGGTCATGGAGTTCCAGCGGCGGCTCTGAAAAAATGACAGAAAGTTTCGCGGTTGATAAAAGGTATATTCTCTCATGCCTTATAGCACATGATGGTAACGGTCCCTGCCTTAAGGCGTTTGGAACCGGCCCTTCAAGGCCTTCGATCCAAGAACCTAAGAAATCTCATACAACAGTATAGAAATGGTCCACAATCTCGAGACTCCTAAATTAAATATCATGTAATACGAGCATATAGATAAATAGATAGCAGTACGAGATCATAGCGTAAATAAACAACAAATTTTGATAGAATATCCATCACGAGTAAATAATAAGGACCAGAATAACCAAAATGCATTATGGACGTAAACGATAATAAGCAATATAAATAATGAAAGCAGAGAATCTACATAATCAACCGAATGAAATATACATAACGACAACAAGAAGATACATCATAAGAAGAATAAGTTAACACAGTACGAAATATACACAACAATAACCGTGAATAGTAAGGCAAGAACATTACAGTAAAATGACCAATTACAACAGTACGAAATATACATAATGATTACATAAGACATGGGTAACGTAACATCTTTAACCTTCGATATAACACCATGGTGCTACGTACACTGGCTACATCCATTATTCCATATCAACCATACTAGTACTACCACTAGTGGAGGTCTCCATATGTTCCTGTCCAATCACAGGTCCAGACCATCAGAACGATTGGCAATTCATTTTGTACCATAGGGTACAGTAACTAAAATTGATCTGTTACTTTCCAGTAACACATTGTAGAAAGCTGAAAAAGAAGGATCACATGCTATACGGGGTTTGTTTGTTATGACACAAGTAGAATTATATATATAAAGTGAACATAACATCACAAGAACAAACAAAACATGTGAACAAAGGAAATAGAGTTATATGAATCAAACAAAGCATTATATGGACAAAGGAAATAGTTATATGAAATTAAAAAAAGCATTATGTGAACAAAGGAATAGTTATATAAAATTCAACAAAGCATTATGTGAACAAATGAAATAGAGTTATATGAAATTAGACAAAGCATTATGTGAACAAAGAATTACATTCACAAGACAACAGCGTTAATGACAAAGGCCCGAACACCACCTAATACACCATGAAGCCAAATAATATTGCATAATACCAGTATTAATTTACAAACATAATAGGAAACTAATAAATTCACTAAAGCAATCCAGCTCTCAATGCTATTTATCAACAAAGGTTAATAAATTGGACAAGCAACCAATAACATATAAAATAGTCTCAGTTATACTTGCGAGATATATTCTAGGGTCACTCAACATAAGATGGCTTCGTTTTCGAATTCACACAAAGGCACTAACTTTTCTTTTTGGGTCTGTGTTACTCTCACAACTCCACCGTTAATCATCACAACATCTTGGATTCCTCCCTTCATCTTCTCTCACCAATCGTGCAGGTCGACGTGGGCCCTTGGCAGTGACAGCCGTGTTCTTTTATTCTGACCATGGAGTTTTATTTCCACGGTTTGGTAACTGCCAGTGGCGTATCAGTATAGGGTGGAAATAGACTACGATTTTTTTGTATTGGAAAAACCTGGGATGTTACAGATGTTCTCCACATATTGTAAATTTATTAACTGGGTTGAAGTTGCCTCGAAAACAGATCCGAAGAAATCAGCAAAACATTGAGAAATTTCTCTCAGTCTTTGCCCAACTGCTCCGCTATGAACAACCGATATATATATATATATATATATACGCAGGGAAGCATAATGCTTTCGGGGACTGACGACCCCGCGTACCCCAGTCACCCAGCCCCCAGGCCAGCAACCTGGGAAGCTGTAGAATAAGAAGCTCCTATCACGAGAAGCATGAACCAGGGCGGTAGAGGGCAGCGGGCTGGCCCTCTTCGGAGCCGTCCGGAGGTAGAGCCTGATGGGGTCAGCTGTGGGGCAAGCGGCGCAGCCCCCCGAGATGGCACCGTACGTCCGAACTCGAACCCTCACAGAAGGGAAAGGAGGAGCATCAGCTTGGATGGAATTCGCAGCCGTCCCGCTGAGGCACCAGATGCACGAGATGGAAGAGTACGATGGTCGCAGGAGGAAAATATCCTCTTAATGCGTACTCACTTCATTGCTCAACAACTACAACAAGACACAGGAAGAACCTACAGAGAAATTCTAACAACTACGTGGAATGAGATCAACCCATGGAGACCATCCTACCCAAACCTTCTTGCCAACAGAGTAAGGCAGATGTTGGAGAAAGAAAAATTCTCTAGTGTAGAATTGGAGGCAATAAAGAAAAACACCAGACCTTACACACAGATTCCAGCAGATGATGACAACACAAGCAATGAGGAAATCCACCTAGAACCTCAGATTCAACCAACTCCTCAGAACGATAGAACGTCCCGACTCTTCGAGAAGAATATGAAGATGTACTCAAGAGTGTCTCCACAGAAGAGACCCAGAATACCCAGACTGAAAGGCTCAAAAAAAATACTTGAAAGCGTTGAAAGAACCAACAAGGCGATGAAGGCGCACATAAGAGATGACTGTGCGATTGAAGACCTTATTGACTGTGTTTACGCGGGGGCGATCACAGTGTGTGAGGAAAATGGAATTCAACTTTGCAGTGAAGAATTCAAACCGAAAGAAGAAAGAACACCGCCGTGGAGAACACGCCTGGAAAAAAATTAACTGTATCAGAAGAACGATAGGCACGATACATACTTACCTGAATAGCAGCCAACCAACAAGAAAAATATGCAAGAAAGTATCGCGCATAGCCTCAGAACATCACATAAAAGGCCGCAAGGAGAATCTAAGGCAGCATCTTATAATACTAAGCGATACTCTGAAACAGAAAATTAAGGCATTAGGAAACCGCATAAGGCGATATAACGAACGGGTTAGGAGATACCGAAACAACCAACTCTACTACAAGAATACCAAGCAATTCTACCGCACACTGGATGGGACAACAACGGACAATAAGACTAACCCAACGCCAGAAAGAATGCATGCGACATGGAAAGAAATATGGTGCCATTCAGGAGACCACGACGACAGAGCCTTCTGGATCAGGGAAGCGGAAACCGAATCACATAAATATACCATGGAACAAGTTATCATAACTGAGGATGACATAAAAACAGTACTCAAAAACAAACAACTGGTCTGCACCAGGAACAGATGGTATACATAATTACTGGTGGAAATATTTCAACTCGACACATGACAGCCTGGCGAAGCGTTTTCAGGAAGCCCTAAAGAACCCATCAATTATACCAGATTCCTGCACACTTGGCGTCACCTACATGCTTCCCAAAGGAACAGATAATGGAGACCCTAGAAACTACCGACCAATAACGTGCCTGCCGACGATATACAAAATACTAACAGGAGTTCTCACTCAAAAACTGTGGCAGCATGTGGGAAAATATAACATCATGGCACGTGAACAAAACGGATGTCGACGAGATGCAAAAGGGTGTAAAGACTTATTAATCGCTGACACAATAATAACAAAGCAGGCGAAAAAAAAACAGCGTAACTTGTCCATGGCGTGGATTGATTACAAGAAAGCATACGACTCCATACCACATTCTTGGCTCAGAAAAGTTCTAAAATTATATGGCGTATCGGAAACAGTAATCAATCTACTCGAACATCTGATGCAAACATGGAGAACTAAACTAAGTGTGAATACAAACAAAGGGAACTATACAACGGAAGAAATCAGAATCCAAAGAGGAATATTCCAGGGGACAAATTGAGCACCTTATGGTTCTGTCTCTCTATAAATCTCCTAAGTAAGCTGCTGAACCAATCCAAATATGGCTACGTAATAGAGAGAAGAAACAACATCAAAATCAACCACCAACTATACATCGATGATCTCAAACTGTATGCTGCCAACGAAGAACAACTGACAAGAGAACTGAAAATAGTGGCATCCTTCACTGACTCCATTAAAATGGAGATAGGAGTGGATAAATGCGCTGTGGTACACATGAAGAGAGGAAAGATACTAGAAGGAGAAGCGCTAGAAATACAGGAACAACTAACAATCCGAACATTGGGCCCAGAGGAAACTTACAAATACCTGGGTATCCAACAGGGCTTAGAAATAAATTCCAACGAGGCCAAGACTACCTTCAAGCACAAATTCTTTGGCAGACTGAAGAAAATATTACAAAGTAAGCTCAATTCCAAAGCAATGTTCACATCCATCAGCACTTGGGTAGTACCATGCTTAGCATACTCCTTTGGAATAATAAAGTGGTCAACCACCGACCTAAGAGCCATTGACATCCAAGTAAGGAAGCTTTTAACACGTTGAGTGCCATGTGAGACCTAGTATGTCTCACCCTATTTTGGGAAGGATGGGCCGCGTGAGACCGAGGGGTCTCACGACCGCTGCTCTACAATTATTTCGTTTATTCTATCAAGGGTCTCGCATTTACACGGAAAAGTATTTCTTGCAGTAGAGTATGGCCTACTGCGTAGGAAAGAACGATTGGCCTGCAATTTGGAGCGCTTGGCGTGCGATTTTGAATGCTGATTTGACAATAAAAATTTTTATCATCATCCATAATCAGCTTCGAAAAAACGTCAAAATAAAAAGAAAATCAGTTTTGATGAATCATATTTGTTAATTGGAACATTGAGAGTACTAAAATGAAAAAAAAAGAAGTGGCCACTGGGACATGTTTTTCGGATTACATTGTGGCACTCAACGTGTTAACCAAGCACGGAATGCACCATCCAAACGCTTCTTGCAACAGGCTCTATATATCTAGAAAAGACGGAGGAAGGGGACTACAGAACATTGAAATGGTCCATTATAACACTGTGAAGGAAATGAGGAAATATTTTAAATCGAAAAACTCACCTCTCCTTAAAGCACTATCAGCAGAAGATGACAATATAACAGCACTCAACCTGTCATCTAACAGTTATCCCAGTGAACCACCCAACGTCCAAGAGTTATCCGACATATGGCATGGCAAAGCACTCCATGGTAGATTCCCAACAGCACTGAAACATAAGAAAGTCGACAGAGAAAGATCGCTCACGTACCTCAGGGCTGGTTACCTTTTCCCAGAGACTGAAGGCAGATTAACAGCAATTCAGGATCAGGTTGTACCTACAAGATCATATCAGAAAAACATAATCGGGAAAAAGTTAACCACAGATAAGTGTCGCAAATGCTCGCTATCACCTGAGACTATACAGCATGTAACGTCGTCCTGCCCCGTTCTCGCGCCCAAAGAGTACACAGACCGCCACAACGCTATGGCGAAGGCATACCATCAAGCTATTGCCAAGAAATATGGGTTAGTCAAATCAACTCTACCAGTTTATAAGTACTTACCTAAGGAAATACTGGAGAATGAACAGGTGAAACTCTACTGGGACCATCCACTTGTAACGGACAGAGCAATTCCACATAATCGTCCGGACATCGTACTTTTCGAAAAGACACAAAGGAAAGTAACGATTGCAGACATAACAGTTCCAGCTGATGACAACATCGAAAAGGCATATACCGAGAAGATAGTGAAATACCATGATCTTGCCTTTGAACTGAAAGAGATTAATGGACTTACCTGTACCACAATTCTCCCACTGATTATCACCACAAATGGCCTGGTTGAAACACATCTGCTGGAGAACACTAAAAGCTCGGCCTCGAAGAACATGTGATTGAAGACGCACAGAAGGAGGTGATCCTATGGACTACACGCATCGTACGTAGTTTCTGACGAGCAACTGAGAAACGCTTTGGTCTGCGTTGACCCGGCGTCCTCAGTAGCCTTACCCGAAATGGTGGAGAACAAAAAAATATATATATATATATATATATATATATATATATATATATATATTCTTTTGAACTTTTGGCTGACAATATTTAGTTAGCAAACAATAAAGCATATAGATCAGGGGTTAGTGACGGGGTGTCAACCGATGTAAACCTACTATGGTCCTTCTAAAGCGATACGTATCCAAAGAGGTTTTTGAATTATTTGTTAATTCCTGCTTTATACGAAGGTTGTCTTCTATATTTCAAGAAAACAAAAACAAACATTAATAATCGAAAATCGATTTATTGTTTTTCCAAATATTCCCCGGTAAGTTCTATACACTTTTGCATGCGTTTGAACTAATTGTCAAATCACTTTTGCCGCGCTGATTCTGAACACATCACTTGCTTCTTCAGGTATCGAAAAACGTTGACTGCTCACTTTATTTTTAATGTACGGGAATAAAAAGAAGTCATTCGGTGCCAAGTCATGGCTATACGGCAAATGACTCATCCAATCATGGTTTTGTGTACTCAAAAATGAACTTGTTTGAGTAGATGTGTGAGAGCTTGCATTATCGTGGTGAAGGATGATCCTGTTCGGCGGTTGGTTTTCCTGATTTCTTGGAAGACAACTGGCAAACAAATGGTTTTGAACCACTCCAAATAGGCTCTTCTCAGTTGTTCTATTGGTACGATTGCGACAGACCATACAGATGCTATTTGCTTGGAAGTGCTTCGTGCGCGAGCAACACTGTTGGATTTGGCTCATCTTGAAACACCCCTACAGTCGACTGGTGTGTACTTTCGGACTTATACGCGTAAATCCATGATTCATCACATGTCACGATGATATGCCGTACTTCGAAGAACCTCGATCATATTTTTGGAGCATTTCTGTCGACCAATCGACACGAGTCGACAGGAGAAGTTGTATAGTTTGGGATTTGGAGGTATATTCTTTAAGTGGTAGTTTAGTTTCGTCTCTGGTAGAACCATGGAAGGTTAACAATGTTTTCAGTAAGAAATACGACACTACGTGTGGAGTGCCCCAAGTTTCTCTCTCAGGTCCACTTTTATTCTTACTTTTTGCCAATGATTTACCTGATTACCTGAGATCAGTGTTGGTGCTCATTTCTTCAGATGATTTTTCTGTTGCCATTACAGCCTTGAGTGTTGCCGAACTTGTTGATGCCTAAAGGTTTTGTTCAATGTTTTAAGCATTGGTGCCGTAAGAATGCATTACTATTATTTTATTTTTGACTGAATGTTCGCTTTATTTGTACTATTGTTTGGTTTACAGCCATATTTCATATAATGTTTTAATTTAAGGAAACTCAATTGATATAGGTAGAATTTTTGTTGTTCAGAAGAGGATTCTGCGCTTGATCTTTGGTATAGACTCGAGGTCCTCATGCTGGCCTATCTTTGAGGAGAATTGAATTTTGACAGTCCCTTGTTTTTATATTTTATAAGTCATTGCTCTTGATTAGGCAAAATTCAAGAACTCTAGAAAGATTGTCCATTCATCACTTTTACCCAACGCGAAATGACAAAATCCTGTTTTTACCTAAGCATCGGACGACGACATTCGAACATTCACCTACTTACCTAGGTATTAAAATATACAATAAATTACCCGAATGTTTCAAAAATATTAATTTTGTTTGCCAAGAGTGAGGCTATCACTATGTTGTGTAAAGAATGTATAGTTTAAATGAATATATAAAAAACTTGATTTCAATTCATTTTGTTTTTTTTAAGTTGATCTTTCAGATAAGAATTTGTTTACTATGTATTTTTGTCCTGATTTTTTTTACTTGCCGCATACATTTAATGTCTGAGAGTTTAACATTCCTACGGATATCATATAAGCTATGAAGTATTTACAAAATATATGGAATTTTTGAAATAAGTTGAGTCTTGATTTCTTCGTAATTTTATGAGTCTATTTACTTGAACCTCATTCAAACAAATTCTAAGTTACAACTCGATTTGATAAATGCTCAAGTAGTTATTCAGTGAACCCACTTTCAAATGCTTATAACTCCTGACTGGTTGATAACCGACACCCCAAAGTTTCAATGATCCTAGAGTCGACACGGAATATGAATGTCAACGTAGTAAATTAACATTAACTTAACTTCTGTGATTGCTTGTCTTTCAGTAAATGAAGAAATCATTATATAGCTATGATAATGAAATTTGAGAATATTGACTATATCAATAATGTCTATGCAAGCATAAAATTTTGTTTGAATACGTTGGGAATCTCAGTAGGTATGAATTATTAAAACATTACCATATTTGGACAGTTAACTTATTCTGAAATCATTAAAACTCTAGTTCATCCTTTTCGGAAGATATAGATTTCACGGCCAACCGGACAACAGGAAATATTCTTGATTGACCATGTATTATTCATCAGGTACTCAAACCCAATGATTAAGACCATTTTCGGCTCGATATTCGGTAATTAAAGATATTTGGGTAAACGATACCACGATGTTCTACTAAAATAAAAAATATATAAAAATAAAAATAGGTCAAGTACATACAGGACATCATAAAACCTCAAATCAGTTTTAGACTTACATTGAAGAAACAACAAATGAATCCACGTATTTCACGTTGGGCCCTATTTTTGGAACGAAGTTGCTTACGGAAGGCTTGGTGGAGATAGAGATTTTGTTGCGCGACCCTACTGAAAAAAAAGTGATAGTAGAACCGTAAGAAAAATTGGAATAAAACCGTTAAATTAGACGTGCGCAGGCGCGACATTCTTATACATAAGCGAGTAGTGTATAATACCTTTCTCTTTCTTTCTTTTCATTCTCTCATCCCTCAGTGACGGCTCGTCAGGGTAGGCAGGGTCGGCCGGGCCGACCCAAACGCAACCGAAAAAGAGAAGGTGAAAATAAATATTGTTTTAATTGAAACTTATTTGAAAAATTAATAGCAATATTTAAATCTCGAGAAATACCCTTAGTATCTTTTCCTCTGCCCTCTATATATATCATATTTCCACTCAACACATCGAAGTACACATTATTTCGGTCAAACAGCTCAAATAATTTTTATTCCAAGTGCCCGCATCTGTCTTTATACGTAATAACGCAGCTCAGCGCCAGCCGAGCCACAGCTTTCAGTTTATGATTTCATCTAACACATACGTCGCTGGAAGATCCTATTAATGGAACTCTACAGTACCTCGACTGTGACACTTGCGAGGTCGGCCGAGAAGACTTAGCCATCGGCCGTCCCTATGTGAAACGGCAAGCGGGTGAAATTGTTTATTATTATCGATGTTTATTTCAAATATCAAATTAAAAATTCTAATTTAATATCCGACATCTTCATATGTTTATCCTGAATTTGAGATAGAAAGAGAAATCAATATGTATTTAAAATTTTTTCACGTATCTTGTTAATAATTGAAATTTTCTCCCTCAAATCTCAAATGACTATTATCATAAGTACTTGAATATTATTTCAATTTAAAAAAAAAAAAGTATTCGTACTGTATGGAATAAATTTTGTGATTTTCTGACCATAAAAATTTATTCTTAGTAACTGTAAATAGCAAAACAGCAACCCACGACTTGTTTATTTTTCAAAGACTAGGTCGGCCAAGATACCCTTGGGGAGGGGATATATGAGATGGCAACATTTTGATTCACTGGACTTTGGTCACAAACAACACACTTTACAAATAGACCTGCTTTTCGAAAAGAATCAGGTGCATCAGGAAAAATTGAATGTAAAAATTCATTAGTTGCAGTATAGCCCAAAAACTAGTAACCCAAAGTGTATTTCCAATTAAAAGCAATACCCCTCACCATGCATACAAGTGCAGTAGTAGTCCTCTCATTTGTTCTTATTTTCCCTTTCCTTAAGGGATACTACAACAGCATGATTAATTTTCAGTTTTGACTGCCAATTTCTCAAGGGTCTTATGGTGGGTAAGTTCAAAGATTTTGAAAAAACTTTATATGCTTTAGGCGATGTGTAGTACCATAAAAGACACATTTCTTTCAAGTCATCATCATTCCTTCTTCTGAACTTATTGGCACAGTTTGCTAACAGTTCATTAGAAAATACATATGATGTGAGCATCTCTTGAGAAGAATTCTTTGGATTCACTTGTCAATCTGGAAATGTTGGCCTTTTTTGGTCGTTTCATAAATTTCCCTTTCTTCCAGAAATAACGAGGGTCATTCTCAATTCGGTAAATTTTACCTTAAAGAATTAATGGTACTCTTCATCCTTTTAATAGTCTTCTCAGTATGCAATAACCTACGCTTCGATATTGATTTCATTTGAACTACAGCGCTACAGCTCTTACTTTTAGAATGTTTAGTGGGAGATTCTTGGTTTTTCCAACATATATCTAGAAAACAGTGAAAAATGATAAAAATTGTTTTTTCAACATAGTTAGAACAAAATGGCGGAATGCACAGTACGCTCAGAAAATTAATTTTATTATGAATAATCACAGAGCTTACTCCAAGTCTCATAGCGTAAATTTGTGAATACTTCAGAGTTATTCAACCTTACTCAGAGTAAATTCATGAATACACCCTATATAATGGAAAAAAGAACATGCTTCAGCTTACTTACCCAAATCAACCTCCATTTATGTATCTTCTGGTAGATGGGTTTCCGTATCTTCTGGCTCATAGGAAATGCAGAAAATAATGATCACAGTACTTAAAACAGTGCTGTAATGAGCTCATTACAGCATTGTTTCTAGTAATGTTTTTCGTTTTATGGTTGTAAGCACTTAAATTCCTGTCAAATTTAAACACACGTCCAATGTCAATATAAGATGATAATTCGAAGCCATCGATGTTCAAGAGGTTTGATTCAAATTCAAACTCAGTCATGTCAACTGCCAAGATCCAAAACAAAAGAAACTAGGATGTACAATACGAATTTCCTATTAAATTTGAGCGTTTTTTCACGAAATTCTTCTGGTGTAGAGAAAAGATCGACTAAAACACGTTGCAGAAGGCAATTCATTCCAACACTCATGCCTTTGAAAATTCGCTCCTTCGTCGCTCGTATACGAATTTGGCATTCGTGTTGGAATCAGAGCCCATTCTGTAACTTGTTTTAGAATATACTATTCAGGACCACAGTAGATTATGAGTTGACAACTTGAATAATTTTTCTATACAAGAGCTTTCTTTCTTATTGTTACTGTTGGTATTCTATGGTATACTCTGTGATCCCATACGTTGACAGAATTTAGTTATGTTATGTTATGTGTGTGGTAACACTGATTTTTTATTCTACAATGTGAAATGGTGGAGTTAGCCATTGTAGTACGTGCAGTTATAATTCTAAATTGAACTTCAATTTGTGTTAAAATAAGTGGATATTTTGATTTCTCAAAACCCAAACCGTAAAATACAACAGTTACAATCAAGTAAGAGAGAGAAGTATCTTCTCGTTGCGTGCCTTCTGGGTAATAACTATGATCAACTGACTGGCTTTCTGAAGAATAAATTAACATGTTGTTAATTTTCACCACATCTATAATTTCAACATTTTGAATCATCAAAGGGAATAATAATACACTTGCCCACTATGACTGCCCTGGTGAGCTAGGACAAGGATACCGAGTTCTAAGTCCTCACAAGGTCATGGCAGGTGTAGGTTTCCATCATGTTGACACTATAAAACATATACCACATCAATACTTGTCTCCAATTTGATATTGATTTACTTATGTAGAAGAAAAATTCACCTGCATCGAAATGAGAACCATCATGTTGTGAAGACCTGACATTTTCAGCCACTTTCATAGGCCCATTAAGATGTGGAATGCTTTCACGGTACAACAGCGCCCTTGGATTTCTTGTCTTGAATTGATCCTCAGAAACATAATCACTGCATATCTGGAGTTGTTTACTATAATCCTTTAGATCAATATCTTGACGATTACAGAATTCAATCCATTTTTTTGCGCTGAAAGTGTTGGAAATATCCTTCGCCTAAACTAGACAACCAACAATACATGAGCTGACCTATGAGACCACGTCACCCTCTAATGCGCATCCCTGCTTTTAAGGGTGTGGCGGCGCCATGGTTTCTAAGTACTTAAGCTGATTAAGTCTCTCGAACACATTCATCTAAGACGTTTGGTTGTAATAACTGAAATAAAGAATTGTTCTTGAATACTGTGTTATCTGTGATTTCCTAACTCCAAGTTAAAACATATTCCATCAGGTTATGAAAACAGCACGTTTCCACAGCGCAAAATAAAAAATAATAATTTAAAAAAGGCGAATTTGTGAGTGTTTGTTTTTGACTTGTGAGCAGAAGGAAAAAAAACGAAGTGACAAATATTAGAGGTAAGCTTGCACTTCGACTTTAGATGATACTCTGAATGCAATGCGTAGCTGAATTATTCAATTATTGATATTGATAATTCTTCTACATTTCTTGCAGAAATATTGGGTCTAGATGACTAGACGGAAATATACACAGTATTTAAGATGGCTCAGCATCACTTGAGATTTTCAATTATTTTAATTGAGAATGTGTGATATTTTGAAGTTCAATAAATTATTTCAACTAAGAAATAATTTTCTGAATTATGTTCACTTGAGATGTTCATTCTTCTTGAATGAAAGAACATAAAATTCGATAGTTCGATTCATATTTAATTTAAGAAATAGTTTCGAAGAAATGTATTCCACCCTTGAAGTTAATAAATATGAATTTGAATGTGGTCGATTCATATTTAATTTAAGGAATAGTTTCGAAGAAATGTGTTTCACCCTAGAAGCTTACAAATATGAATTTGAATGTGGTCGATTCATATTTAATTTAAGAAATAGTTTCGAAGAAATGTATTCCACCCTTGAAGTTAATAAATATGAATTTGAATGTGGTCGATTCATATTTAATTTAAGGAATAGTTTCGAAGAAATGTATTTCACCCTAGAAGTTTACAAATATGAATTTGAATGTGGTCGATTCATATTTAATTTAAGGAATAGTTTCGAAGAAATGTATTTCACCCTAGAAGTTTACAAATATGAATTTGAATGTGGTCGATTCATATTTAATTTAAGAAATAGTTTCGAAGAAATGTATTCCACCCTTGAAGTTAATAAATATGAATTTGAATGTGGTCGATTCATATTTAATTTAAGGAATAGTTTCGAAGAAATGTATTTCACCCTAGAAGTTTACAAATATGAATTTGAATGTGGTCGATTCATATTTAATTTAAGAAATAGTTTCGAAGAAATGTATTTCACCCTTGAAGTTTACAAATATGAATTTGAATGTGGTCGATTCATATTTGATTTGACAAATAATTTCGTAAGTTATATTGTCAGAAATTTTTTCTTTCATCTAAGAGGCATATTTAGAAAGAAAATGACCATGGAAAACAATTAAGTTTATCCATGTGTTTCAAGTTTTAAATTTGAAACTCTTCTTTTACACTAACTTAAATGAATTCATAAGTTCAGTGAAAGAGAAAAAATTTCGGGGCTTCGGAAACATAATGTTTGCCGTGCGACATTGTTTTTCTGTAAGCTAGGGACATCGTAGAAAATAGGTCTGCATCCCGCACATGCGTTATTGGCCAAACCTATTTCAAAAGGTAATCATTGCCGTGCGTGATACCATAAGTTGAACAAAGGTACGCATCTGCGAGGTGGTGCTTCTTATTGACTCGAAGTTCAGTTTCGAGTTGCCAAAGATCGACGTTCGTCCGAGGCAACTCAGAAGCACGAAACAAATTTTTATATCTTATACCTGGTATTTGATGATATAGAAAGTTAACAAATTGCGTATATTGCATGAATTTTGTTAAAAACATGATATAAATATTTTTGTTTCAAAAACCCGAAATAGATGGCAGGATTGGTGAATTATGACTACTCCTCTGAGGATTCCAATGAATCGAGGGCACCAATCTGGGAGGAATCGCAAGATAGTTTCGAAAGAAACTCATTTCAATCGATGTCTCAAGGTAAGACGTTTCCATTACAAATAGGAAATGATTGAATTGAGTGGTTCTTCCTCAAGCCATCAAACATAGAAGGAATGCTGTAGAATATTAGAAGTTAGATGATGAAATTTTAAAATAGTGAATTGATGAAATACATGAGATGAATTCACTTTGAAGATGTAATTAGATGTGATTTAGAAGAAGGCCTTGTTAAAAGTAAATTTTGATGAGATGAAATTCCAGGTATAAAATAGATTATATTTTACAGCAAACTCTTACCGTAACATAAGAGTATTAGAAAATGTCCAGTTAGCATGTGACTTGGCAACTAGGCAGGAAGCAGTTGTAAAGGAACTGCAAGATGCTACAAAGAGCATAAAAGAAGTCCTAGATGGTGCCAAGGCGATGGTGCAGACGTTGGCACAAATTTCTAAGGACAACCTGGAGGCTGAGAGAACCCGCCTTAAGATCTTTATTGAAAAGAATCGTGGATCTGTTAGCTCTTCTCAGCTGAAGCGGAAAGAAAATCCTGACTCTGTTACTCAAACCACAGAGAGTAAAAGAGTGAGATCTCTGGAATTGGGCATCGAAGAAAACTCGAGCTCTCCACCAGTTGTAGAAACCTTGAAGAAGGTAGTGCAGCAGGAATTGCTAACTACCAAAATTAACATAAGAAGGGACTATAAACTGACGAAGGAGACCAATTTCGACATCTGGATGGATTTGCTGAAGTCGGAATTGATGAGTAATGACATCCTAGATGTCATTGAACCCAACAGCAGTGCTTCTCCTACTCAAGAAAGCACACCGAGAAGGAAAAATTGGGTTCGTGACATCATCATCAACAGGTTGGATGAGAATTATCATAAGAAAATTCTCTCCGTAAGAGAACCTGTAGAGATCCTCAAAATTTTGAGGAACTCGAGGAAGTGTGAGAGTAATGTCACTCATACTTCGGTGAGATCACGACTCTATTCTATCAGAATGGAGAAGAAGGAGTCCGTAAATGATTTTTGCGAGAGATTCGACTCCATTGTGAGAGAATACGAAACATGTGAGGATGTCATTGAATTGACCACTCAAGAGAAGAGGTCCGCTTTTTATCAGGCAGTATCTTTTGTTATTCCTGAATTAAGAAATGCTGATCTGATAAAAAGACAAACCACCTCAAAGAAATGACTTTAGAGGAAATAAAATCATTTATTTCTCAGCTGGAGGCTGAGAAAAAATTTGAGGATAAGGCAGAGCTGTGCTAAGCACCGAAAAAAAGCTTCGAGCACTAAGCCCTAAGCACTCGAAAAAAAAGGCTTCGAGTCTCGAGTTCTAAGCACCGCTTTCGACAAAAGGCTCGGGATTACCGAGCACTTTTGCAAAAGTAATTGAATATTTCGAGCACTAAGCACTAAGCACTTTAGTGGGAACTATTTTATGTAATGTTGTTTGATTGAAATGAGCTAAAGCTTCATCGACATATCTAAAATTATGATTTCCAGACTGGAAAAAACTCAAAAGCCATTTTATTTGTTTTGTGAAACGCATACATTCAATTTACATTCTGGTACTAGTTAATCTTATTCGTCGATCTGAATCTGAATGGCTGTTCCTAATCAATGCATAAAGTTGAATTAATAATCGAGGACCAATTATTTTATAAGAGAGAACACATTACTGAAAAAATGTGGAAAGCACTGACGTGAGATCAGGAGCTTTTACGCGCTTGTTCTAAAGTCTTTTCTCATACTTAAAAAGAGTGCGATTCAAAATCAGCCAGCACAATGAGTGTGAAAGAATCAATAAACATATATCTTAAATGGAAGTTGAGTGAACTTACAGTTCAGCAAATTCTTCGATCTGGCATTCTTTCCACATTTCTATACCATATATAAGTTGTTGTAGTTGAGTGTATAGATAACCGAATTTCAGATTCATAATTGCTGAGCTATCGGACAGGTCTGGCCCAGTAACTAACTTGACTTATATTTGGATAATAAACTAATTCTATTAATATGGAATCTCTATCTCATCTCTTTCGGAAGATAGAGAATATTCAGCCAAACATTTTCAAATCGGACCACCGTTTCATCATCACGAGTTAAATCCAACCGATGGCGATCATTTTCAGCTCGATATTCAGAAATTACAGACATTTGGGAAAAAAAATAGTCCTCTTGTCGCAAAATTCATAATGACATTTCCATTCAAAATATGACAACTGCACACACCAGTATTTTAGACATGTTTGTCATAAAAATGAACCCACAGAATTAGTTTCATTTTCGACTCAATATTCACTCATTATGACAACTCGTCATAAAATTAAATCCACCCTCATAGAGATTTATAGTTGATGTGATGTGAATTCATAGATAGAAATATAATCTGTGACTTCATTTTCAGAAAAACTCTTATATCTTCTGGAGATTGTACGCTATGATGATGAAATTTTAAAATATTTTAGGTACCTATACCCTGCATAAATGCCCTAAATTGTTGTGATCTGACGAATAACTTATGAGATATCGTGTATTGAAAAAAAACATTTTGGGAATTTTTAAAAAATTTTCTCTCGTGACGATTTTCTCGAAATTTGGAACACTCCTTCCTTTTAACGCTATCTAGACATTCTCTAAGTTACGAATTGATAGGATGTATATTCAAGAAATTAATGTTATTAACTGCTAAACTATTCGATGGATTTGGCCCAATAACGAACTTGACCGAGATATTTGGACACTCGACCTATTCTGAAAAAATGAAAACTCTAGGTCCCTTCCTTCGGAGAGTATACGGCCGGAGGGCCGGACATACTCAAGTTTGACCTCGAATTCTTCATCAGGTATATGGCATATTAATGAAATTATGATCAAATAAGCTATTTGAATATGACATAATTTAATAGCTGATCCACTCCAAATAGCTGATAATGAATTGAAATCGAAATTTCAAAAAACTCGAATGCTCATCAAGAAACTATAACACCTAAATATTAATTAAATTATTCATAGAACTAGAACGGACCAGAAATAAACAATAAAGGATTGATATAAATTTTTATTTATATATTTGATAATATTTTTGACATTGAAATATTATAACTGTAACAATAAACCATTCAGATATTTCCATTCTATTTCGGAAGATAGAGAGTAAACAGCCGGAGGGCCCGCGTCCGACATACTCAAATGTTCTTCATCAGGAAGTCGAACCCAATCGATAGCTCGTTGTTCTACTAGAAACAAGCGCGCAAAAATGAGGGCTGTTTTTCAAGGATTGCCATAACTTTCGAATTTTACAACTACCGGTTACCCACTGAGTGACACTGATAAGGTAGTTATTGAACCCTGGGTTTGTGTATTTAAATATCTCCGTGAGCTTAGGGCCCAATTGAACGTTTCACAAACTTTCCAAATAATCAACAAATTTGTCGATGGAAATTCCGAAGAGTGCTAAAATTGATGGGTCATAAAAATATGCACAAGAACATCTGGCTTAAAAATTCCCAATTGGGAACGGCAGTTTGGTCTAACGTTTTTTTGAAAATATTAGTTTGTTTACAATATTTTAAAAAAGCTTATAAATCTTATTTTATTATGGTGTAATATCCATTTTAATAAGTGATATGATATTGTGAAAAAGAGTACAGAAAATTTTGTGCAATAAATCATCCTAGTCTAGTTCGAATTTTCGTTTTATTTCACATCTATTCGAATTCCCACCATTTGAACCAGTAATGAATGAAGTTTATTTAAGAATATGGTTTTCCTCGTTTACCATTTTTCAGTTGGAATCTACAGATTTGCTCAAAGTATTTCTACCGTTTTCGCTCTCTGACGTTCTAATTCCCATTTATTTATCAGTATCAGAATTTACACATAGTAAATTAATTAATAAGATTTTTTTGGGAATTTTTAATAAATTTTCTAGAGTGGCGATTATCTCGAAATTTGGAAAACCATTTAATTTAACATCATTAAAACACCTTCTAAATTATAAATTGATCAGATGAATATTCTAATAACTAACGATGGATTTGGCCCAATAACGAACTTGACCGAGATATTTGAACGATCAACCTATTCTGAAAAATGAAAACTCAAGGTCATCTCCTTCGGAAGATAAAGAGTATACAATCGGAGGGCCGGCCAGCCTGAGCTACTTAAATTTGACCAAGGTTTCTCCATCAAGAAGTCGAACTCAATGGATTGAAACCATTTTCGGCTCGATATTCGGAAATTACAGACATTTGGACAGAAGGATAGCCCACCTGTTCCACTAGTAACAAGAGCGCAAAAACAAAAAAATTTCTGGCCTTCATAACCATAAAGTCAAATCAATGGTGACTGAATAAATACTGAATATTAATTCAAAACGATCATATTATCTTTGCGCACATAAAAAAATCAAATACCGTACCTGCTTATATTGACCCTACTTCAAGAATTCCGGGAAGGCTTAGTGCTTAGCGGATTACTAAGCCCTAAGATTTCCGCGAGAATGCTCTGAAAAACAAGCACTAAGCACCAGCCTTTGAAAAGTGCTCATGAGCACTGTGCTCGGAAGCACTAAAGTGCTTAGAGTGCTTTCACGAGCACTAAGCACAATGCTTTGGCACAGCTCTGGGATAAGGAGGTGGAGCCCAAGATCCAGAGAGTTGGTCTAACACCTAGAGCTAAATGTTTTAGGTGCAATAAAGAAGGGCATAAGTCGCATGAATGCTTTTATCAACGCAAAATATGTGGTACTGTTACCACTGTAAGGCTATCACTGGCCATAAAGTTGAAAACTGCATTCATGCTACAAAAAGCCAAAGACCAACAGGGATAAAAATAAAAATTCAAAACCAAAGACGCTTCTAAAAAGAGAATGAGTGATAACAGAGTCTGCAGATTCATCAAAAAGGAGTGGAACAAGGCAAAAGTTGGTAAAACCATAGATACTCAGAAAACCTCAGGTGAGTGTCTTGCAAATGATTTTATTAGTTTTGTTGCCGATTCAGGTGCCACTGATCATATAGTAAATGATCAGTTGTTATTAAGTAACTTTGTAAAGTTAGATAACAAAACAATTAAGAGTGCAAATAAAAATCATTTTGCTGACATTGAAATAGATGGCAAAGGTGATCTTATATTATATACAGATCCAATCAAGAGAAAGAGCTTAAAGTTGTTAAATGTATTTGCTTCAAAAGATGTGTCTGAGAATTTGTTTTTTCTTTACGTAAGTTAGCAGATTCTGGACTTAAAATTTATCTGGACGATAAGACTTTGAAGGTTTATGATTCAAATTCTCAGAATATAATTCTGGAAGGAAGTTATGAAAAACCAAATTGGATCATCAATTTCAAAGTCAAAAAGCAAAAACAATTGCATCCAAATAATGAAGTAGAATATGAGCATTATTGTTGCAGAGCAAAATGTTCAACAAGAATGAAATTTCCGAACAATCGCAGAATCTCTTTAAAGTTAAAGAGATACGTGAAAAGCAGGTAGAACCAAATGAAGGGGATACCCTTTCTGCGATTGGGAGGGAGGAGGAAATCTCACTTCTACTCTTGCTGCAAAGTCTGTTAAAACCGATATAATGTCTACTTCATGCAAAAACACAACTGAAAATATCTCTGCTCTTGATGAAGAAGTTCTAACTTCTATCTTAGATGGAGAAGAAATTCTCAAATCTGGCTTCCATGGAAAGGTTCTAAAATCGACAATTGAAAAATTGACCGGAAAAGAAGAACCTGGGGAAGAAATTAAAAATTGGGATTGTAGTTTGATGAAAAGAAATATCGTAAATGTAGACAATCTAGAATCAGTAGAAAACTTAGAAGAACTTTTGATTGACCATCCTTCAGAATGCAATATTCATCAATCCGACAGGATTAATGAAGCAATGTTATGGCATGTAAGATTAGGTCATGCTTCTGTGAACTATTTGAAGAAGCTGCAAAGCTTCATAAGAAGTTGGAAAAAGTCGTTTTTGACGATTCCATTTCAGATTGCGAAGTCTGTATCATGTCAAAGATGCAAAAGTTGCCTTTCAGAGAAACTCGAAAACGAGCTGAAAGAGCACTTCAAGTCATACACACAGACATCATGGGTCCAATCAACCCAACATCTCACCCAGGACAGAAGAGGTTCATTAATGTTTACATTGATGATTACTCGAGAATGGCTAGAGCATACTGTTTGAGAACTAAAGATGAATCAGGAGGAGCTCTAGAAAAATTCCTTATATCCACTCGAAATCTGTTAGGTCGAAATGAAAAGGTCTGCTATATCAGATCTGATCAGGGAACTGAATTTACTGGTAAAAAATTCCTAGAAGTATTGAAAAATGAAAATATAGAAACTGATTTTACACCACCTTACACACCTGAACACAATGGAGTAGCTGAAAGGTTTAATTCAACAATACAGAGAAAAGTGAGAGCATATATGTTCGATTCTGGTCTACCTAAGACTATGTGGGAGTTAGCTGTTGATGCTGCAGTACATGCGTACAACAGAACACCTCATAAATCAATTGATTTTGAAACACCTTTAACAAGATTTGCGTCAAATGCCAGATGTCATTTTGATCAAATCAGAAGGTTTGGATGCATAGCTTATATAAAAATCCACAAACCCAATCTGAAGTTTGGAGAACGTGCACTAAAGACAATCCTTGTGGGGTATACCCCAACAGGATATCTTATGTGGCATCCCAGCTCAAAGAAATACTTTGAGTCGAGAAACGTAAGGTTCAATGAAAACTTGTCTACAAATATGTTTGCCGAAAGGACCATTCCAGCACTTTTGTGCAAGAAAAAGCAGATTGGGATTGGCTGAAAAACCTTGGAGGAAATTTAGACGAAAATAAAAAAGACCAAGTTATTGAAATTAAGAAGAGAGGAAGACCAAGAAAAGAATCTAAACATTTAGAAGTTCCTAAACAAAATAAAAATATGGAAATGCCTCACACTAGAAGTAGAAATAAGAAGTTCGAAAATGATATAAAACTTCGATATATCGAAGATACAAGTTACACTAAATACAAATATGTTTTAGATAACATCTCAGCTGATAATGAAGATGAATTGAGTAAATGCTTCTTGGCCACCATAAACAGGGAACCAATCACATATGAAGAAGCTATGAACTCAAAGGAGAGTGCTTTTTGGCAAAAGGCAGTTCAAGAAGAAATTGACTCAATGTTGCTGAATAAAGTGTGGAAATTAGTAGATAGACAAAATATTTCATTTGAAGGAAAAAGACCAAACATAATAGATTCGAAGTGGGTATTTAAAAGAAAACCTGAAGTTGATGGTCTAACCCGGTATAAGGCACGACTTGTTATTAGAGGTTTCAAGGATAGAAACAGCTATGACTTGAAAGAAACATATGCTCCAGTATCTAGACTTCCTGTCATAAGAGCTGTGTTTGCAATTATCAACAAGTTCGACTTGTATTCATGCCAATTAGATGTTAAGACAGCTTTTCTTAATGGAAAACTAGATGAGGAAATTTATATGGAAATTCCGTATGGCTTAAAGTTAGATCCTGAAATTAAAAAGTCCAAAGTATGCAAATTAGAGAAGGCATTATATGGCTTGAAAATTAGTCCGAAGAGATGGAATCAAAGGTTCACAGAAGAAATAAGAAAGCTAGGCTTAGAAAATGACCTACATGAACCATGCTTATACACCTGGAGAAAGAACGGCACAATGGCTATACTAGTAATATATGTAGATGACATTCTAGTAGCTAGCAATGATCAAGGAAAACTTCAAGAGATCAAAATTCACTTAGGCAAAGCCTTTGAGATGAAGGATCTTGGAGAACCTAGAAATTTTCTTGAATTGGCATCATAAGGAATAAAGTTGAGAGGTGCACAATATTGAACCAATCAACTTATACGTGGAACATTCTGGAAAAATTCAATATGAGAGAATGTAACCCACAAGGAACTCCTATGGTGACAAGACAAGTTGAAAATAAAAATAAGAAAAAACACTCTAGAAATATTAAATAATCAACAAACTGTCAAAGTCCCATATAGAGAAGCAATAGGGAGCTTGATGTATTTGGCAAATGGAACACGACCAGATATAGCATTTGCCGTGAACTATTTGGCCAGAAAACAATTAGAACCCACTGAAGCTGATTGGAAAAATGTGAAAAGAATTTTCAGATACCTAAGAGGAACTATTAATTCAGGGTTGAAGTATACTACTGAAAAAGAAAATCTGGTAGCATTTACCGATGCAAGCTTCAGAGATCATGGTGATTCAACTTCTACTAGTGGATACGTGATAAAATTGTTTGGTGATATAATATCATGGAGAAGTCACAAACAATCTTATGTTACACTGTCTACTTGTCAAGCTAAATATTTAGCCATGAGTGATGTATGCCAAGAACTTATATCTCTGGACAAAGCTCTCAGATTTGTGATGGGAAAACTCTATTTCCCATAACAGTCTGGTGCGACAATAAGTCCGCAGGTGATTGCACAAAGAAGGATGGTAGTCACAAACTGAAAATGTTCGACGACAGCTTGATTGATATAAATGAAAGTCTATTCCAGAGGGAAAAGACCGGAGCTAGAAGACATATGGCTGAGACACATGGTGATTTTATCAAACAATGTGTCGAAGAGAAGAAGGTTATAGTTCAATGGATTGCAAGTAAAGAAAATGTTGCAGACATTATGACTAAACCTTTGTCTTTGGAAGCTCATAAATATCTCACTGATAAAATATTAAATTGAAATGTATATTAATATTTTGATGTTTAAAGTATTTTTTTCGCAGTAAACTGATAGCGAAAGAGATGGCATGTCCAGTTATGGCAAAGGGAGGGAGTGTTGGAAATATCCTTCGCCTAAACTAGACAACCAACAATACATGAGCTGACCTATGAGACCACGTCACCCTCTAATGCGCATCCCTGCTTTTAAGGGTGTGGCGGCGCCATGGTTTCTAAGTACTTAAGCTGATTAAGTCTCTCGAACACATTCATCTAAGACGTTTGGTTGTAATAACTGAAATAAAGAATTGTTCTTGAATACTGTGTTATCTGTGATTTCCTAACTCCAAGTTAAAACATATTCCATCAGAAAGACAATAATTTTAATTTTGTAATTGCCACAACTGATGCGTATCATGCAATATGCACCACGAAGCACACGAACCATTTTCGAATCAAGGGGAAATTAAATTCAAAAAGGGAAGATTAATTTTTCGAAATGTTAAACCAAAAGATTATTTGCAACCGAAAACAGCCTCTTGCCTCAATTCTCCTGCAACTCCACGACACAAATCAATCAGAAATAAAATTATTTTGAAAGGATTCATATCAGCAGACAGTCTCTTATACAGGGTGTCTACTAAAATAGGTTCTAAACTTCAGTAGGTGATAGTACAAGTCATTTGCAACAAAAAATGTCCTATATAACTATTTCGAAATGTTGATAGTTATCGAGTTATTCAACACTTCTTGGTTTTTCGGAATTTTTTGCTTTCCCCTTTAAATACAAAAATATCTCTGTTATTCTTACCTGTTACCTGTTATTCTGACCATATCATCGCAAAGGGCAGTTGTGGTGCTATAAAATAGGCAGTTGCTAATGTTAAAAAAATGTTTTTTACCGGGTGTTGTGAAAAGGTAAATGTAAAAATTAAAAAGAGTGCAAACTTAGTGGTATTTTCTTGTTAGCTGTACCAATGAAAATTGGTGAATAAGTAGCTGTTTTTTTTCTAGGAAAAACTAGTACATGTAATAGACTTTTAAACGGTATATCAACTTTACACTTAACTTTTTGTTTTTCCAACAATATTACTGTTTCAAGTCAGAAAAACATAAAAATCAGAAACGCAAATTTTATGATAATTCATTTCAAAACATTGTAGGTTCAAAAAAAAACAGTTATAAATATTATAAATAGCAATACAAATCTAGTGGTAGAGTAGATTTATACTCAATGTTAATAGTAACATAAAAAAAGCAAAGTTGTAAACAAAGGTTTGAGAGGAGATGGGTTGGAGGGTGTGTTGGTGCGTATACCACGAATGAAAATGAACAATATGGCGGAATTTAATCTCGAGCTAAGCAAACTTGACATTCGCATGGGTTCAAGGATATGCAAATCAACTCAAATGTGACAAAATTTGTCATTAAGGAAACTTAAAAAAAGATCATTTACTTTAACGAATTAATTCGACTTATACGCATCTACAAAAAAAAGAATATGCCTGTTTTCTCGAATATTGAATATCGGGATATGCTGACAACAACCTAGCAGAAAGGCATTTGTAGAAGTTTTTAGGCGATTAGGTGAAACTGGATCGTTTCGAGGTATACGAAATAGAGAAGGTGGTCGAAATGCTCAGCACTGGATGCAAACACCAGCAATACTTCGCGCTATTAGAGAAGATCCCACTCGGAGTGTTGGTGCCACATTAGGGCTTCACCATTCCACAGTACACAGTTTTGAAACAAAATAATTTACACCCGTATCATTTAAAAAAAGTCCAGAATTTTTTACCTGTGGATGGTGAGGTCAGATTAGAATTCTATAGGTGGTACCTAAATAAGTTGGAAGAGTGGGGATGTGATCAAATATTATGGACAGATGAGGAAACATTCACTAAAAGTGGAATAATAAATTTACGAAATTCTCATATGTGGGAAACGGAAAATCCACATGGGACTGTTATATCTCATTATCAGCATGAATTAAAAGACAATGTTTGGCTGGGATTCATGAGAGGGCGGCTAGGGCCGGTAATACTTCCCAATCGCCTTAATTCCAATGAATTCACAAATTTACTAAATAATAACGTAGTTGACATTCTTGAAGATATTTCCATAGCGGATAGATATGAACCTTATTTTCCACTGGACGGATGCTCTGCTTCCATAATAGTGGAATTCTGAGGGACTGGATGCATCAATGTTTTGGGGAGAAATAGATTGGAAGATATGATCCCTTGAGATGACCACCTAGAAGCCCCGATCTTACCCTATTAGACTTCTATGTTTGGGGCACTTTGAAAGAAAATGTGTATGAAAATCGCATTAATGAACGAGAAGAACTAATCAACAGCATTCAGGAATGTTGTGATACAATGCGTCGAAAACGTAATGAACTGCGAAAGGTTATGGATTCTGTACGAAAAAGATCTATAAAATGCATTGAGCAAAGGGGCAGGCGATTTGACCAGTTTTTATAGTTTTTATTTCGGTTTTGCAATAACATTGATTTTTACGTTCATTCTTTTTCATTCAAAGTTTATTTAATGTTTTTATCTTACTATTAGTAATATTTATGACTGTTTTGAATCTACAATGCTTTGAAATGAATTGTTATAAAATTTGCGTATTTGAATTTTATGTTTTTCTGACTTAAAACAGTGATATTGTTGGAAAAACAAAAGGTTAAGTGAAAAGTTGATGTACCGTTTAAAAGTCTAAAAATAGTTTTTCCTAGAAAAAAAAAACCACAACTTATTCACCAATTTTCAATGGTACAGCTTACAAAAAAATACCACTAAGTTTGCACTCTTTTCAATTTTTAATTTTACCCTTTTACAACACCCGGTATAAAACAGTTTTTCAACATTAACGAATACCTATTTCATAACGTGTTTATTGCCCTTTCTGATGATATGATCAGATTTGATGTAACTGTAAGAATAACAGAGATATTCTTGATTTTAAAGAGGAGAGCAAAAATTTCGAAAAACCAAGAAGTGTTAAATAACTCGATAACTATCAACCTTTCGAAAAAGTGTTTAGGACATTTTTTGTTGCAAATGACTTGTACTATCATCTACTGAAGTTTGGCACCTCTTATAGTAGACACCCTGTATACTAGATGAAATCAGAAAACAACAAACATGGAAATATATTTATTTCTTTATAATAAATAGACTCAGTTTCCCATCTTGTTCTCTTTAATCTATGACATTATAGATACATTCTACTCGTGAGTAGCCACGTTTATTTTCATATAATTTCAAATCGTCAAAACAATAATAAATGTATTTAGTAACTAACAAGTAACTTGAATGCAATTGACAGTGATAATAGTGGGAAATTATTCAGTGCAAAGAATGGAATACATAAGTATTAGTTTATTTATAAATATAAAATATCACATCCACAAGAGCTTGTTTATATTGCGCTATCTCAAGTAACAAACATCGAAGGAGAATATGAAGTTATAGCTTCAAATTTAATATTGTACTCATGTAAGGAATTGTCTGAACCTTTGCAACATTGTAAAGGTAGTTAAGTGTAATGTGTTTTGTATTTAATATTATTTCTCATGTTAATTTAGCTTTAAACTTCCATCTTTTCGTGGCTGAGGGCAACCAAGATATCATGTTAGCCGAACTGTAGTAATTTCATGTCACTTTATGATTTAGAACATAGACGTCGACAAAGGTCATAATCTTACTTTTTGGCGCTCTTGTTCACCCGAACAGAGTGCCTATCATTTTGACCGAATGTCTGTAATTTTGGAATATCGAACCGAAAATAGTCTCAATCGATTGGGTTCGACTCCCCGATGAAGAATTCGTGGCGAAAGTTGAGTCTGTCCGGCCGGCCGTATCCTCTCTAGCATCCAAAAGAAATCAGCTAGAGTTTTCATATTTTCAGAATAGGTTAATTGTCCAAATATCTCGGTTAAGTTCGTTATTGGGCCAAATCCGTCGGATGGTTCAGTAGTTATGAACATCTGATATTTTGATTCCTCAATAACTACTAGAATATCCATCCGATCGAGTTGATACTTGAAATATTCTTGAGGGAGGCAGCAACAAAACGGCTCGCAAAAATTTGTAGAAATAGTCACGCTAGAAAATTTTTACAAAATTCCCAAAAAAAATTTTTTTTAATACTCACTATCTCATAAGATATTCTTCGGATTTCAATAAAAATTCGTGAATATATTGAGGTGATCGATATCTTACTTATCCTAAAATTTCATTGTCGTAGCTCTTTTCCATCTAAAGATATGATCATTTTTTTAATTTACTCAAGAGAAAAGAGAAATGACATACGTCCCGATGATTTTCTTTAAACGATGGCCATCACTGATCGATATTCGATTGACAAAAGCCGAGCTCATTAATCAGTGTCAGTTGGCGTAATATTAATCAAAATTTTTCATAACGGGAAATCATAGAGATAGAATTCAATCTCGATGGCTGAAATAATATGCGTTGTCAAAATTCAGAAAAGCACTGACGTAAGTTTTTAGGGGAAGGGAATCTTAGATTCGAACAACACACTTGGGAAAAATTGGAGTAGTTATTTTTAATCTGAGATATAGATTTTTTCATTCATTAGGCGTTCATATTTGCATCACATTGTTCCATAGTACGGGAAAAGACTATTGTTACCTTATGAAAATAATAAATTAATAGTTCACTGCCATAATAAACATTTTCATAATATTTTTTCAATGGACCCAGTGTCTCGACACATGTAGAGAAGAAATTCGGACGAATATCGCGAACGTACTTCTTTTTGTCAAGGCGCCAAAGCAATCTGAACTCAAGTCAGTGCTTTCTAATTTTTTTTTGCATCTGTACGTTCAATTAAGGAGCATGTATTTTATTGTTAAACTGTTCAAAGACAAGTCAACTTAATCAACGTATCAATTGTGACATAGTTAGAGAACCATTCATTATGAATTTCAATGCATCAGTTGTTCACGAATTAAATAATTTGCAATTTCTTCAAAGTTAATTGATATTGATATTGATGAAATTATAAAGATTTTCAGAAAAATAGTAGGTTGACCTCCTAGAAAACCACACGTAATTTGGAATGACTTTTTCCACTCAATTAACAATGTACTGATTTAGTTCTTTTTAGTTTTCTCTGGATATCAGGAATAACGATTCAGAAAATTCAATCCTCGCTCTATTCAGGTCGAAATATTTTTGGCTCCATATTCGAAAATAACACATTTTCGTGCAGACCGACAGCACTCTGTTCCACTAGGAGTGAGGTGGCAAAAATGACCCCTTATAGCAAAAATTTGTAGGTACAAACAAAGTTTGTGAAATTCCTTTGAAATTATTTGGGAGCCGTTGAAAGAAAAAAGCACATTGCGATACTAGATCCGGAAATAATGAAAATGAACTCTCAGATATCATGAAGGGAAGGAAAAATCCATTCAAATCATGCTCTGTTGTCGTGTGAAATTAAATTCTGGAGTCACACGGTGTTTACAAAAGCCTGAAACATTTAGGTTAACACCTGGAAATGAATTTTATGAGAACAAGAGTGAAAATTCGTGAGAAGGTGGACAGGATATTGGTGAGACTATTGAAATCTATGGTTTCCCCAATATCCTTTCTATTCTACACTGAATAATTTATTTCGAATTTGTATCCATCCCAAGTTGAAAGATGCTATTTCATACCCTTGTATTTATCTGATATTTAATTCATTCATTCTATTTGCGCTCGTTCTTTTCCAAATAGTAGAACATAGTGCAATAGTTTCACCCAAAATATATGTTCTTTTCGAATATGGAGCCGAAAATAGAATCATCCGATTGGGTTCGACTGCATGATGAAGAATTCGTGGTCAAAACTGAGTATGCCTGGCCGTATGCTTTCTATCCCCTAAAGAAATAAGTTAGTGTTTTCAGATTTCGAGAATAGTTTAATTGTCCAAATATCTCTGTCAAATTTGTTATAAAGCCGAATTTACAGAATAGTTATGAGCATCTGAAATTCGTTTTCCTCATTAGGTCCTTGAACATCTATCCGCTGGATTTGAAACTTAAAAATAGTTTGAACAACGTTGAAAGAAGGATGGTCCCCAGATTTTCTGAAAATCCTAGACTAGGAAGATTTTAAAAAGTTTCAAGAATTTTTCTTGGAAACATTCCAGTATTTATGGAGGTTATTGATGTATTGCATATCCTGGAATTTCCCTATTTCAGTCAGGTATTTTGAGAAATTTGTTGGAATTCGATGAAAAATTCAGATTATACCTCCTAGCAGTGCAATATAGTATGGTGAGGCACATATGAAAAAAAATTCAATAATGTAATATATATATATATATATAGGGTTTACGTGGCGAACAAAGTTTATATAGTGAACTCTACTTCGTCAGTTGCATAATAAATATATTAAAAAAAATTTCACTAATGCTTGGAATTTTTGATGAATCCTCAAATTATTTATATACATATTACTTTATTTTATTCAGCAAAAAAAGCCATTAATTTAATTGTCCCAATATATTATGAGCTTATTTTTCGATATGCTAAATTGCTCAAAAATATGAAAACCATTATTATGCAGCTGTAAGCTTTACAGCAAGAACTAACGTGGAGGTGTAGAGCAGAAAAAAATTAACACTGAATAAAAAAATTAAAAAGGCAGTGTAAAATAGGATTTATTCTGAAACAACAAAAAGCTTTTACGAACTTCTTCCAAATCGTCCGTCAAGATATTATTTTCTTCTATAAATCAAACTTTAAAAGATCTTCAAATATTAAATATTTTCGTCAGCCATGAATAAAATAATGTGACGATGATGCGCTGTCACGATTTTGTTTTTCCAACTTTTCCAACAAGTTATTAGCTCTGTAGAGAACTTCGAACAATATCATAATCCCAATTTTCAGATTTCAAATATGTTTAGTTCTCCAGAAACGTCTAATATGCACTCGAACTTGAGACACCCTGTATTGTGATATACCGACGCAAAAACGCAAAAACTACTTCTTTATTTTGCGCGAACATCTTCAAATAACTCTTTGAATCATCTACTTGTTGATGTTTTTGCTGTGGTATGAGGAAACGCGGCTTCCATTTGGAAAACAGCTTTCGAATGTTCGTGTATCATGCTGTAAATAAAACCTTTCAATAACTCAAGAGTGTCTGCTATCTCTTGCGATATCACCTTGCGATTGCCTATGATAATTTTCAAGGTCTTTTCCATGATTCCTTGAATAATTTTCACACCGGTTTTATCCTTCAGAAAGCAATGACCTGTCAAACGAAATTGAAAAAGTCTCATCGGCACTTTGGTAAGCTTAAAAAATTCAGAAAAGCATTGACATGAAGTCAGGAACTTTTTCGCGCTTGTTCTATAGTGTTTTCCCATACTTTCGAATAATGAGATAAAAATTACAACCGCCACGATGAATGAAAAAACCTCAAATTAAGAATAACTACCCATAGTTTTCCTTAAGTTCTGTTCGAAGCTCCACTTTCCTTCTCCTAAAAACTTACGTCAGTGCTTCTCTAAATTTTGACAACGCTCATTATTTTTACGTAATATTCTTCCAAATAAAACTGAAACAATAAGTCCGACTGATGTCAATCGAATACGTTCCTATGAAAGCATTAAGAATTGAAATTTCTGATGGACCTCTTGACATTTCTCTTGAGTGAATTGAAAAAATAATGATATATTCTGGTAGAAACTTCGACAATGAAATTTCAGAATATGTAAGATATCCATAACGTCTATACAGCCAAAAATTTCAAGTAGGTCCAATTCATGGGGTATAAAGTATAAGGTATAAAAGTTTTTTTTGGAAATTTCAAAACAGAATTTTTGATGTATCGATTTCTAAAAAAAAATCACAAGCTACCTATTCATAATTTTATCAATTTCTCCAACATCAGAGATGACCTGCTTCTTAGTTTCAATAATCAACGTTAAGTTGGAATTTCGTTTCAATGAACTCTCCCAGCAGGAGTTTATGTCCTTTATAAAATATTGAATTTTACAGCTTTTCGTTTATTTCATTTAATTTTTTCATTCGTTGAATGTTTTCAACGGCATATTGAAAAATTATGGTTCTGTATTTGAAGGATCTATTTTTAACTTCAGAGCGTAAATCATGATATTAATAAGGTAATTATATTATGTCCTAAATAAGGAGAGGAAATAAATAATTGATAATTACTACATTACAGAGCAGTAAAACCCTTTAATTCATAATAGGGAATCCAATATTTCTGAATTTACTCGTCCACGTCGGACTAATACAAAGTGAAATTACCGACGTATATAGTATAGTATAGTTATTACTAGAGGTAGAGGAGTTCATCAAAGGCACATATGTAATTAATTCAAACTGTGTTTATCAATGTCAATGAAAAGCCCAGCGCGTTCGCCATTTTGCATCTACATGTAAGCCAAAGGTTCAAAAGAATATATATTTACATGTAATAACTTGACTTCATGTTAAAATTGCTTGATTTGAGTATTGTGGTATTCCATTTTCTCATAATATTTGAAACCTGTTATATGCATATCTCAATTATTATTCTACCCCATGTTATTGGAAATACTGCAAGTTATATCGAAGAAAATTTAGATTGAGATTCAGCAAGATTGAGCTCCTTCGCAATACGCTTTGTTTGTTCGACATCTTGATTAAAGATTTCTATGTCAGTGGATTGGAGGAAGGAAGCCATAGTCATGGTTGTTTTGAAGCTCAAAATGTCGATTTTTCACAAAAAAACACTACAAGTGCCATGAAAACGCCACTTCATTTCCAAATACTTAGTTAAGAATATTTCGAGAACTAATGCATAAAATGAAAAAACAATCACAAAAACTCACCCCATCTTTCCTATTCAAAATTTGGGGATGAGGGTTGTAGTAGCAAGGGTTGAAGCGCTATGCATCCGTAACCTACATCTTAAGTTATCCCCCTGGAAACAGAAATCGACCTGTCCGAGCATTTCTATCGAAAAAAATTATTTCGTCTGTAATCTCGACTGTTTCGTTTTCAAATGGCCACCCTGTATATGGATGATCCTATGTAATCATCAGATCAGTGAAGGTATATGATATCATATTTTGAGAATATGTTAATTTTCTAAATATTCTGGCCGAGTTCGTTATTGGGCATGACTTAATCATTTTTGTCCTAACCTTTTGAAGGGCTTTTTGACTTAGAGAATGAGTGCGCAGAAGCTAAAAACCCCACGTCAGTGTTTTTCTATATTTTTCTTCATGTTGATTATTGGTTGAAACAATATGTCCCTAATGTGAACATTATTATGATTGTTGCGAAGGAAATAATTTCATGTACCTAAAAGCCTGAATGATCATTTCAATGGTGTGAGCTGGCCATGATTATCGTAGGATGTCCCCTAGAATCAACACCTCAAGTGAAACTGTAAACCGGTTTCGGGGTAACTGCCCCTCATCAGCATCGTGTGGCATTAAAATCTTGAAGGAGGCCGCCAGTCTTAATAAAGAATGGAACTAAATTTCCAGATTTGTTCAGAAGAAGCACCATCCATATCTTCGATATGATCTCTCTTTCTCCGTAGATTCCTACGACATGACACCCAATTCAACGACTTCCAGTGGTCACCTGCGAGTTAAGGGGGTCCGCTCGCTATATCTTATTCCGGACTGGAATATTTATGTATCATATCGTAAGAAAATAATTTCAACTCCCTAAATGCCGGCACACAGCCAAGTTACTTACTACAAAGAATCGATAATCCCGAAGAACTATCGTTTCAATGGTGTGAGCTAGCCACTATTGATGTAGGATGTCTCAGAGAATCAAGACCTCAAATGCAGCCGTATCTTCATAAAGAAAGACTTGAAACTTCGAGACAAGCCAAGACAAAGCGTCATCTATATCTCCAAGACGGAACCGGTCTCACTTTTTGTAGGTTCATACGACCCGAAAACGATCCTTAGTTACACTTGAGGTCTTGATATTCTGGAAATTTCTATGTTAATCTTGGGTAGCTACTATAATTCCACGGGATTAGCATTCTTTTGTAGTAATTATAATTGAATTTTCAGTCGCACAGAGTCGTAGGCTCCTGGCAACTGACATGTTGTTTCTCCCAAAATCAGTTGCTTACAGTTGCATGATTATATTCAAAATAAAATGCACGAACTCTCTAGTTCAGTCAATCTGTCGAAAAATAAATCGTTTTGACGGTATAATTACCCGCTCGATGAAATTTGGTACACTTGTTGAAAATGGTGTAACTAAGCTACCTTTGCGATGGCCTCGCTGAAATGTTAGAGGTTTTTTGAAAAACTCAAAAAAAAAAGTAAAAAAATGCATTTTTCTCGAATTGTATGCATCGTACAGAAAATTTTATTGAACAAAAATGTAGAGGACGTTGCGATCTACATTTTTTGTCATTGGTGCAATGCTGCACGACTAAAAGCGCACAAAGTAGGTGGCGCTAAAGTATCAAAAAAGTGTTTTTCATGTTTTTCGCCCTGAAAATGTTGTTTTAATGAAAAAGTTTAAATGTAAGAGTTGTTCCTTACATTATTATCAATAACTTTTATTTAAACATTATTTTTGTACAACTTACCATTTTGAAGCTGCAGCTTGCAGAAGAATGAAAAATCCAAATATACTGTTATACGCAGTATGAGTACACATCGGTAGTGCACGTTTAAATCAAGATTTTACTAATTTAATTTTTCTTAGCAATTAAACTTTAATAAATAAAATTTTAATTTGTTTTTGACAAGTATTATCCATTATTTGATTTTTTGAGTCGCATTCTGTTATAAATTATTTTGTTGAACTCTCAATGTTATTAACAAAGACAATTTTTGATGTTTTTCAGTTTTTTTTTCATTTTTTAAAAATATCATCAATTAAACAGATTTTTGAAGCGGTTTTGAAAATTTGGATAAGGGGAACCAACAACAATTCAATTAAAGTCATTATTTGAGTTTTAATTTTCGAGTAAACGTTTAATTCAGTTTTGTATTCGTATTTATTAACAGGTGTATAGAAAAAGCATACAAAATATTGCGAAAATACTAACAAATCTAAATCGCTTACAATTTTTCAACTCTTTCAGTGGTCGCATGAGAAAAAGGCTACTCAGTCCACCTTTTTTATGCTTCCAATGAAGAGGTTCTTTATATTTGTAACGCCCTTACGTGCAGTTCCTTTATCAGTAAACTCGGGCGCCAGACTATTTGCTTCTGAGGGCGTCACCCTCACCTATCGAGCTCCTCCGGAATGTCCAGAAGCTCGAGCCTAGGTAGACTCCAGTGGAGAATGAAGTGGGTAGCTGTTGGAGGTGTAGGTGTCACCAATAAAACACGCGATTAACTAAAAATATACTCTCTATTCATACTAAATAAACAAACTTCCCAAAATAATACGTCTCTCAGTCCTTAAAATAACTCAACAGTTCATATCAGGTACATCAGTCCTTAATCTAAATCACAAAATCTTCATAGTCCTTAACCTCTAGAAAACCCAAATCCCAAATCTACTTGTCCATCACCAAAAGTCCAGTAACATTCCGTGAAGGGCTTAGAGTGCACATAAAGCGATTACAGTGGCGAGTTACTCGACGTATTAGGCATCAGAAAGAATTAGGCAAACAAAATTACGTAGGCATAAAAATGGGTTAGGCACACCAATGAATCAGGCAGAAAATAGATAAGGCATTCGCTCATCAGAAACTTGCTCATGCATGAAAGTGACTAAGGCCGTGTGAAAGAAATAATAATATCTCAGGGTTAAAGTGAGAGGGGGCGGAAACCAAAGCCTCACTCAGGCCAACATGGACCATCCAAGCGGGGGGGTCCCTGGGGCACGATTCCGCACGGCGCAACTAGTGTCCGTGCGCAACAGAACCCCTCGAAGAGAACTGCCAAGGCCCAGCCCAAATCGGAGTGACCGGCGGTATGGTGTGCGCATGCGCAAACCACCGCGCGTCCACCCGCGATGACGACAGGACCGAGGTCGAACCAAGTGCCTGCCGCACAGCAGCCCACGCCACGGAAAACTTCGGTCTCAGCACGATTGAGCTTTGCCCATCTCGCACATCAACGTCAGTCCCGGGAGATGGACAGCAGGAGTCCGCCAAGGTAGAACGGCCCACAACCTAGGGACGATTGAGTTTCCTCATCTTGGCACCCAGATGTCGGATACGCAATACCGGCTAAAGGACCCAGCCGACACCCGTGACGAATCCCGCACCCCCAAAGATCGGGCCAACCCAGTGCCTGCCGCGCAACAGCCCACGTCACGGAAAGCTTCGGTCTAAGCACGATTGAGTTTCCTCATCTCGTACATCAACGTCAGCCCCGAGAGATGGACAGCAGGAGTCCGCCGAGGTAAAACGGCCCACAATCTAGGGACGATTGAGTTTCCTCATCTCGGCACCCAGATTCCGGATCAGCAATACCGGCTAAAGGACCCAGCCGACACCCGTGACGAACCCGTGCCTTCCAGGGTCGATTCGACAAACGACAACAGGGGGCACACCACGACCCTCACCGCGCAGCAGCCCACGTCACGGAAAACTTCGGTCTAAGCACGATTGAGTTTCCTCATCTCGTACATCAACGTCAGCTCCGAGAGATGGACAGCAGGAGTCCGCCGAGGTAAAACGGCCCACAATCTAGGGACGATTGAGTTTCCTCATCTCGGCACCCAGATGTCGGATCCGCAATACCGGCTAAAGGACTCGTAAAGGACGTGATGCCCTAAACGCCCTCCTGCAGCCGTCGTTCGGTCTCAACGATCGAACCTCACACTCACCTCCTGGAATCTCGTCCTCCACAAGTGGTCCTCCGGTCCCCTCTCTATACCCCTTTCCTACCTTGGTATGTCTGCCTACCACTGAACTCACTACCAGCACTCACAACACTGGCTGGACCTTCCACTATACGGTAGAGGCCTTGATTTATTTTGAGTTCCGCGCCGTGCGAGGAACTGCCGTTCCAGTGCTCGACTCGCCTATAAATACCATTCTCGGTCCCCTCCAGCAACATAAGTCGTGCGCACTGCAGATGGAGGTGGGAATGATCGGTCGGTGTCCCCACCGCTCGGCGCGATCTCGCTGGAGTCGATCAAGGTCAACGGGTTTCTTCCACGCAAACAAAACTACTTCGTTACACTCTCCCCTTACTTCCATAAAAAAAATTTTTTTTTCTCTTCCCTTCCTGACCACAAAAAGGATGAAGAAAGGACCTTAGCCTAATAAAACCCCCAGAGAAAATCTTAGTCCAAATTAACCATATAAGAGAAAATCTTATCCTAAAGCAACAATATAAGAGAAAATCCTATCCTAAATCAACAATATAAGAGAAAAATCTTATCCTCAATCAACAACATAAGAGTAAATCTTAGCCTAAATCTACAACATAAGAGAAAATCTTAGCCTCAATCAACAACATAAGAGAAAATCTTAGCCTAAATCAACAACATAAGAGACAATCTTAGCCTCAATCAACAACATAAGAGAAAATCTTAGCCTAAATTTGCGATAACATACAAGAGGAAATCTTAGCCTAAATCAGCAATTCTCTCTACTGTTCGTCGGCGTCTGTGATGCGCACGCTGCGTTCCTTTGGGAGGGCGGTGACGCGCACTTCTGTCATGTCGGAAAAAGACGCGCACTATGCGTTCATTTGGCAGGGCGGTGACGCGCACTACTGTCATGTGGGGAAAAAGGACGCGCTCTCCTGTCATGTGGGGCAAAGGACGCGCACTACTGTCATGCGGGGAAAAAGGACGCGCACTATGCGTTCATTTGGGAGGGCGGTGACGCGCACTACTGTCATGTCGAAAAAGACGCGCACTATGCGTTCATTTCGGAGGGCGACGCGTCTGAAACATAGGAAGCATTAGCGGGCTTCAGGTCCTTTATATGGATATGCCTTAATTTTTGCCCGATCCGTCTCGCAAGTCGTAGACCACCGGTGAAACTACTTTGGTCACCACATATGGCCCCGAAAATTTCGGCGCTAATTTGCCCGAAAACTGGTTCGCCGCTGAGGACAGTGGTCGTTCCCGGCGCCAGACTTCATCTCCCACTCTACATCTCCATTCCCGTCGCCGGAGATCATAATAGCGGCTTTGCTGGGTAAATGCCCGACCCAACTGCACTCGTACCAATTCAAACACTTCGCGTAGCCGTTTTACCCGACTCGCGTGACCTCGTACCTCCTCACGGCCGGCATCCTGAGCCTCTTCTTCATCCACTACGGAGTCCTCTGGCTCCTCTCTGGGACCATCGTCATCAACAACCACTCTTGGTATGTTCATTTCACGGCCGAAGTTGAGGAACGACGGAGTAAATCCCGTCGACTCGTGTCTCGCCGAATTCGTCGCCATGGCCAGCTCGGGTAGTCTCTCGTCCCATTTACGATGATCGCCTTCACAAAATTGCGCTATCATCGTTTTCAACGTACGATTCGCCCGCTCGACCGCATTCGCTTGAGGGCTGTACACCGGTGTGTACCGTACTCGAACTCCCAATTGCCTCAATAAGCTCCGGAATTCTCGACTAACAAACTGTTTGCCGTTGTCGCATATCACCGTGCGAGGACAACCGAACTTTGCAATCACCTGCTCGAAGAGAGCCCTTGTTACTGCTGGTGCTGTCGCCTTGCGTAGAGCACGAAATTCCACCCACTTGGTGAATTTATCCTGAGCCACAAATACAAAAGTATTCCCTCTGGTAGAACGCGGTAATGGACCAATCAGGTCAACGCAGACTTTATCCCAGGGGTCTTTTCCTATACTTGGCTGCATCTTTCCAGGAGTCTGTTGCTGCGAAACTTTATATCTTTGACAGGACTGACACGATCTCACGAACTTAGCAATGTCCCTAAACATTCCTGGCCAGTAATATAGTTTAGCCATCCTGCAACTAGTTTTCGCTATTCCCATATGTCCGGCGGTTGGAGCATCATGATTTTCCCGCATAAGAGCCTCTCTTTGGTTGGCGGGCACACACAGCTTCCAGGGTCGGGACATATCGGGCTCAGTCAAGTCGTTCGACTCAAAGAAATGTCGATATAATTTGCCATCGCTCACGCGATAGTCGGGCAACGCCTCGGGATTATTTTCGACTTCGGCCAACTTCCTTGTATACCATTTGCATTTGGTCTCCTCAGACAAGCAAATCTCTCCCTCGGTTGGGCCAGGTAATGGACTTCTTGACAGCGCATCGGCCACTCTATTGAGGGATCCTTTTCGGTATTTTATGTCGAAATCAAATTGTTGTAAGTAGACTATCCATCTGGCAATACGTCCTGCAGGGCTCTTTACTGAATTCAGCCATCGGAGCGACTGATGGTCTGTCAATACTGTAAAGTGGTATCCCTCAAGGTAGGGTCTCATCTTCTCCACGCCCCATACTATAGCCAGACACTCTTTCTCTGTTGTCGAGTAATTTCGTTCAGCCGGTGACAACGTTCTACTAGCATAGGCTATAACTCTCTCGACCTCATCGACACTCTGGGTCAGCGCTATTCTCCGTGAGTTTCTTCTTTAGCAGTTCGAAAGATTTTAGTTCCTCTGTCTCAAAACGCCATTTCTGCTTCTTGCGTAGTAGGCGAGTCAACGGTGCCACAATCTGGGAAAACTCCAGTATAAACCGACGGTACCAAGATGCCACTCCGAGAAATCTTCTAATTTCACGGACACTTCGGGGTACTAGTATTGCTTGTATTGCCGCCACCTTGTCAGGATCGGTCTTGATTCCGTCCGAGGAATCGTCAAATTGTTCAAGTTCCCGTCCAGAAAGCCGTTGAGCTCTCGTCTTTCTTTCTCAGGAAGTTCCAGTTCTTCATGGTTATAATCGGCTTTCGAGCAGGACAGTGATTCCTCTCCGACAGATCTCAGTAATCTACCTCTGTAGTAGCAGGACACAGATCTTAGTTCAATGCTAAAATCGTAGTCACTCAGCACGTCCATCCCAACCACTATGTCTATCGGTAAGCTCTCCATATACAGCATATCCACCGTGATATAGTCGTCGTGCAACTGCATTGGAAGTCTATAGCTTCTGGGAATTGATACTGACTGTCCATCAGCTATCTTCGCCGTAGCCTGGTGTGTGAAAGATGGTATGTTCATTCGATCGCAGTAATCAGCCACAGTTCTTCCCAGGAATGACTTCGTAGCACCAGTGTCCAGTAACGCTCGAAAGATTCTCCCTTCCACACTGACACAAATTATAGGTCGGTTATCTGGCGGATGTCTCTGAATGGTATTTAGCTTCGAGGCTAGTCTTTCAGAGGATTGCGGATGCCTCGTCCTCGCGCAATCCTCACTTAGTTTTCCGAACAACCACATTCTCTTGCAGAAACGCCATCTCTTCCACACCGTGGACAGGAAATCTTGGGGGGGTTTCGGCAGTTTATTCGCATATGTCCTGTCTCTCCACATCTAAAATATACCATCGTGTTCTCATTGAATCTCACAGTTCTTCGGTTGGGACTAGGCCGTGGTTCCTGGGCGACAACGTTCGTTCTAACGACCGTGTCACTATTCCTGTGTGGTAACTCCATCGACATTCTAGTCGGTACCTCCGATCTATTCGTGTCTGACACATTCGGTCTGGTTTGCGGGCTTTGGTACACGAGATGAGGCTCTGGTGTTACTATGGCATTCTGTACTGGTGGTGGTTTATACTGTTGTGCCTGCCAATGTACCAACTCAAACACCTTGCCTTTATTCAGTAGTTCCTCAATTGTATCAGTATGCTGGAATACGAGTGCTCTCTGAAGATGTGGCAACAAGCCTCGTCTAATAATTGTGACTTGCTCGGCCTCAGTTACGCAGTTATGTACCAGCTTTCGAAATAGGTTTTGCATTCGAGTCACGTACAGTACAAGTTTTTCATCTTTGCCTTGCGTTCTCTTTTTAATATCTTCGAGAAGCAACTCTTCGTAATTTGGTGGCAAGAAGGCTTCTTTGATTTTGGTCTTAAAATCTTCCCAGTTCTCTAAGTTTGCTTTTCGTGGTACATACCAATCTCGTGCATCACCCCTCAATATCTCATAAATTGACTTAAATAAATCTCCATGTGTCAGGTTTCTCGACTCGGCTAGTTGTTCGATCTCGTCCAGAAACGCTGTGATACTTCCCGAGCCGTCATAATGTACGTTCCACATATACAATGGGACTGTGGGGGCACGAGTGGGGTAGATGTGGTACATACTCCTCTCGTCCTCCCGTGGTGGGGGAATTGGTGTTTCTCTCTCTTGTCTCCTTGTCTGCACCGGTAGTGGGGTAACCACAGACTCTACTGACTCTATTGTCTCTCCTACGATGTTTGCATTCTGTACTGATGCTCTCCTCGTTGATTCAGTGAATCCACGTCTTGGTATCTCTGTCGTCGTTGGCACAGTCTCTCTGCGCACCCGGCTCCGTAATGAATCAAAAATCCGGCGATTGATGGAACCAGTCGTCGCTCGTATCCCACAAGGTCGTGTGTTTGTCCCAATCGTTCGAAATTCCTCGTCTCTGCCGTCGATGTCGAATGACAGCCTCTGGTCTCTAACTTCTCTTGCTCGGTAAGTCCTATCGGTCCTCGGTATCAAAACCGGCGTATCATCTACAGGTATCGGCGCGTCAATTAAAGACGGCGTCTCAGTCGCCTCCGTGGCCAATCCAGCGATGCTACGTGCGTCCTCTAACGCTATTCGAGCATCCTCCAAAACTTCCATCATTCTATCTCTCGTCAGTCCTTCCTCCATGGTGCCTGGCTTCACCAACCTCAATCTATGCTCAACATGCTCCAGACGGCTGAACATCCTCCTATTTACATTTCGTGCATTCCCAGTGCCAACCTCCGGAATATCTTCCAACAATTCGCTCAGTTTCGTACCACAGATCGCCAGCTCCACTGGGGTATCCAGCTCCACATCCTCGGGAATGTCTATTCCTCTCGACAGCGCTCTTCGCAGCAACAGCCTATCCTCATCCGCAGTGGATCCAACTTCCAACCTCCGGGCACGCAACTCCCATACGAGTTCGTCACTCCGAAGCATATCCACATCCATCCTTACTTCCTCAGGATATCCAACAACGTCCATACTCCAAAACCTCAAACTCCAACAATCAAGTCCAAAATAAAGAAAAATCTCTATTATATTCCAACACCAGCCTCCAACAACCTGCTGTCCCTGCTCGGGCGCCAGAATTGTAACGCCCTTACGTGCAGTTCCTTTATCAGTAAACTCGGGCGCCAGACTATTTGCTTCTGAGGCCGTCACCCTCACCTATCGAGCTCCTCCGGAATGTCCAGAAGCTCGAGCCTAGGTAGACTCCAGTGGAGAATGAAGTGGGTAGCTGTTGGAGGTAGAGGTGTCACCAATAAAACACGCGATTAACTAAAAATATACTCTCTATTCATACTAAATAAACAAACTTTCCAAAATAATACGTCTCACAGTCCTTAAAATAAATCAACAGTTCATATCAGGTACAACAGTCCTTAATCTAAATCACAAAATCTTCATAGTCCTTAACCTCTAAAAACCCAAATCTACTTGTCCATCACCAAAAGTCCAGTAACATTCCGTGAAGGGCTCAGAGTGCACATAAAGCGATTACAGTGGCGAGTTACTCGATGTATTAGGTATCAGAAAGAATTAGGCAAACAAAATGACGTAGGCATAAAAATGGGTTAGGCATACCAATGAATCAGGCAGAGAATAGATAAGGCATTAGCTCATCAGAAAATTGCTCATGCATGAAAGTGACTAAGGCCGTGTGAAAGAAATAATAATATCTCAGGGTTAAAGCGAGAGGGGGGGCGGAAACCAAAGCCTCACTCAGGCCAACATGGACCATCCAAGCGGGGGGGTCCCTGGGGCACGATTCCGCACGGCGCAACTAGTGTCCGTGCGCAACAGAACCCTCGAAGAGAACTGCCAAGGCCCAGCCTAAATCGGAGTGACCGGCGGTATGGTGTGCACATGCGCAAACCACCGCGCGTCCACCCGCGATGACGACAGGACCGAGGTCGAACCAAGTGCCTGCCGCACAGCAGCCCACGCCACGGAAAACTTCGGTCTCAGCACGATTGAGCTTTGCCCATCTCGCACATCAACGTCAGTCCCGGGAGATGGACAGCAGGAGTCCGCCAAGGTAGAACGGCCCACAACCTAGGGACGATTGAGTTTCCTCATCTCGGCACCCAGATGTCGGATACGCAATACCGGCTAAAGGACCCAGCCGACACCCGTGACGAATCCCGCACCCCCAAAGATCGGGCCAACCCAGTGCCTGCCGCGCAACAGCCCACGTCACGGAAAGCTTCGGTCTAAGCACGATTGAGTTTCCTCATCTCGTACATCAACGTCAGCCCCGAGAGATGGACAGCAGGAGTCCGCCGAGGTAAAACGGCCCACAATCTAGGGACGATTGAGTTTCCTCATCTCGGCACCCAGATTCCGGATCAGCAATACCGGCTAAAGGACCCAGCCGACACCCGTGACGAACCCGTGCCTTCCAGGGTCGGTTCGACAAACGACAACAGGGGGCACACCACGACCCTCACCGCGCAGCAGCCCACGTCACGGAAAACTTCGGTCTAAGCACGATTGAGTTTCCTCATCTCGTACATCAACGTCAGCTTCGAGAGATGGACAGCAGGAGTCCGCCGAGGTAAAACGGCCCACAATCTAGGGACGATTGAGTTTCCTCATCTCGGCACCCAGATGTCGGATCCGCAATACCGGCTAAAGGACTCGTAAAGGACGTGATGCCCTAAACGCCCTCCTGCAGCCGTCGTTCGGTCTCAACGATCGAACCTCACACTCACCTCCTGGAATCTCGTCCTCCACAAGTGGTCCTCCGGTCCCCTCTCTAGACCCCTTCCTACCTTGGTATGTCTGCCTACCACTGAACTCACTACCAGCACTCACAACACTGGCTGGACCTTCCACTATACGGTAGAGGCCTTGATTTATTTTGAGTTCCGCGCCGTGCGAGGAACTGCCGTTCCAGTGCTCGACTCGCCTATAAATACCATTCTCGGTCCCTCCAGCAACATAAGTCGTGCGCACTGCAGATGGAGGTGGGAATGATCGGTCGGTGTCCCCACCGCTCGGCGCGATCTCGCTGGAGTCGATCAAGGTCAACGGGTTTCTTCCACGCAAACAAAACTACTTCGTTACATATTATATACTAGGTGATCGTTTTTATGTACATGTTTTCATTTCATAATGATTGTTTGACAGTTTTGAATCTATGCTAACTGGTTGTTCCGCATTGCTATTTTATCTTTTGTTAGAGCTTCGTAGTTTTTTTCTCAGTGGTTCTTGCTCTGGAGATTCACTTCTGGCGCTTTCTGAAGAGGAACTAGCGGCCTACCGTCTATCACTCTTTTGCGCCATATTATTGCTCATTTTCTCCCAACATGACCTTAATACTAAATGTACTACTTGGGAACGAAAATCCAAATCATCGTCATCAAGAAAAGTGTCTTCTTCCACTTCAATAACTGGCGCGTTACTGCAATCTTCGCCACAACAGTTTTTGCAGGCAACTGAGCAATGGACACCTGCCTTTCTGCATCCACATCTTGAACCCCTTTTGTTAGAACTATACCAACGTCGCCGGAGAAAGTCACAATAGGACCGAGAAAACTACCGTTAGCAGAACAGTGCTGTATATGCAGCGCTATGTATTACTATAACTTGTAAATGGTAAGTTGTACGAAAAAAATGTTGAATTAAAAGTTGTTGATAATAATGTAAGGAACAACTTTTACATTTAAACTTTTGCATTAAAACAACATTTTCAGGGCGAAAAACATGAAAAACACTCTTTTTGATACTTTAGCGCCACCTACTTTGTGCGCTTTTAGTCGTGCAGCATTGCACCAATGACAAAAAATGTAGATCGCAACGTCTTCTACATTTTTTGTTCAATAAAATTTTCTGTACGATGCATACAATTCGAGAAAATGCATTTTTTACTTTTTTGAGTTTTTTTGAGTTTTTCAAAAACCGCTAACATTTCAGCGAGGCCATCGCAAAGGTAGCTTAGTTACATCATTTTCAACAAGTGTACCAAATTTCATCGAGCGGGTAATTATACCCGCACCAAATGTACAGATTGACTGAACTACTCGGCGACTGGAATTGACGTTCCCGCATTGATGGCGACCGGCAGTCAGTTTCCCGGGATTAAAGGTTTTCCAGTAGCGTCGCGGTCGCGAGTTGGTATCTCCTGTCTGCGGATTCTTATTAAAAATATAGTTCGACTACTAAAAATCCAAATCGCTTCGCAGTAGTGTCATACCGTTTTGAGATCAGCTTTAGAATTAGAATGTCGTGCTTGGTAGTAATGAATTTCTCTTCCCCTTTGATTAAACTTTCTAATATTGGTTTGTTATTTACAAGTATGTTTCAACCATTCATAAATTGTTTTACTTATTTTAGTGGTAATAATACTGAAATAGCAAACAAAATATAATGTGAAGACTATCGCAAACCGATGTGCAGTAAAATGAGGCTTCATACTTTTGAATCGCCTTGATTCACTTATTTATATTTCAGCTGGTTGACAGGAGAAAAAAATCGGGATTATGAAATAAAACCACTTCTTAAAACAAAACCGACTAGTTTCGATTTTAATCTAAAATCATCTTCAGGGCATTATAATGAATAAACAAAAAATTTTTACAATATAGTATCTACAACAGGTATCAGAAACAGAGGCATCACAGCTTGATCCAGTGAAACTAAACGAAGGAAACGGCAATATACAGGGTGAGTCTCTGACCACTGTGTTAATTTTAACCATAGATTCTTTACTAAAAAAAAAACATTTTCTTCCTATAACATTTTTCTAAATTTGGTCCCGTTCAAAAGATATAGGGTGTTGAAATTTCATAAAAAATTGCATTTTCAATTGTTTAAAAACAAAAAATGTGCTGTACCATTAAACGGTGAAGGGTGCAGGAGATCTTTCTTCAGGAGTAATCAATGACACAGAGGGTTCTCCAAGTTGCCCACATCGAATCTGAAAACAAGAGCGCCAATAAAAAGACAGAAGCAAAAAAAATGAACTGAATAAAATGATCACGTATCAAATTTGTTTGCAATTAACTGCATTTCAATGAAAGAATCGAAAACATCATAAATAGCCCCAAAACCACCCTGAAATTTATATATGGGACAATTATTGATGAGGTGAGGTATTGTGTCCTCTGCTTGGAGCTGAGTTCCACCTGAAAAGCATGCTATTGGTACAACCATGGCCTCTTCTCAAACGATTTAGCACTGTCTAAATTTTTTTGGTAAGATCGAAATCAGAATTTTGTTTGAAGGAGTGAAATGAGATCTTCATTGATCATTTCGCGAGAGTTCCATTCAATCTGCCATAATACTTTATCGCCGATGTTCATGTTGAAGAATGTATTATACCATAAGGGTTTACTCTACTTTAATCTAAGAACTCTATTTAGTGGAATGTATGAAGTGATTGGAATTAAATTGGGAAAGGAATTATATTTTTTTCAAGATTTCAGAGCTGCAGTATGTCTGCGGATATGGGGTGAGACAATGTTAGACAGAACCGACAACCAATGGACCAGTGTAGATCTCATGGTTTCAGTATTTATTCTCATTGATTCATGAAATTATGCATTTTTGTGTGTGTACATTAGTAAACCAAACAGAGCAACAATACGCAGCTATAGAAAAGACTAAGGATGATATTTGTTCCAAGAATTTAGAGCTGCAGTCTGTCAGCCAATATGGTGAGGGACAATGTTAGACAAAACTGGTTACCAACCGACCGGTATAGATCTTATGGTGCCAGTAATTATTCTCATCGATGTATTCAATTATGCATCTCTTTTTTATGTATCTGCACTATTAAACCAATCAGAGCTACAATACTCAGCTGCAAAAAAGACTAGGGTTAGAGATGCTGTTCGTAGAGTGGAACCATCAGAATCCAAAGATGATCAAGCTAATTCCAGAAGAATATTATTTCTAGTTTTTACTTTCACGCGTAGATCATCTAAATGAACCTTGCAATTTAGAGATGAATGTAATTTCAGTCCTAAATACTTAGGGTAGAAATCGATATATTTCAACCAGAGGCAGGAGGAGAGACATTTTAGTTTTTATTTCATTTTAGCGTTTCTTTACATTGAATAACTCATTTTTATCCTCTACATTAATATTTACGGAGCTCTCACATATTTTCAATGTCGAATTTAATACGCTGATATTCTTGAAAATGAAATATATAAAATCTATCTCTGCACATTTTTTTTAGATAATAATAACGAAAATATCTTACGTTACACCTTACTTAAATTCGTCAATACAAAATGTAAAAGTTTTCATTCACGGCTGAGTGACGTCACAAATGTCAATTCAAGGTCAACCATTATAAATTGTCCTCCATGGCTAAAAATTTCGAGTTTCAAATTGATTTCCTTTTTGCGTGTTTGTCATAGAATTGGGGAGAGTTGTAATAATCGGAATTTCATTTCAATAGACAGTGTATCTGAAAGTGAGGTTAGATCGGCAGCCCGTAAACCCAGTAACAAATTGACGGCTGGTCCAGACTTGATTCCGAGTTTCGTTGTGAAGGACTGCATCGGTGTGCTATCGCAGCCACTCAAGCATATTTTCAATTTAGTTTAAAGGACTCATACGTTTCCGACAAGATGGAAGGTGGCAAAAATTATTCCTGTGCTAAAGAGGGACAACTCCTCCGTCATAAGTAACTATAGGCCTATATCCATATTGTCTAACTTTTCTAAATTGTTTGAGATACTTTTGTTTAATGCCATATATCCTAAAATTAGAAGTAGCATCTCATCTGAGCAGCATGGATTTATGAGTAAAAGATCGTGCTCAACTAACTTAATTACTTTTTCGCATTTCGTTTTTGATAGATTGGATTTGGGTGGCCAGGTTGATGTTGTATACACAGATCTTCAAAAAGCTTTTGATAATATTCATCATGGAATTCTAATTGCTAAAGTTAAGAAAATTTTTGGTTTTTCCGGTGAGCTAACTGATCTGATAGAATCTTATTTGAGTAACCGTACGCAATTTGTGCAAATCGAAAATTGTAGGTCTAGAGAATTTGCGGTTTCCTCGGGGGTACCTCAAGGGTCAAACCTGGGGCCCCTTTTGTTCATTATGTTTATTAATGATCTTTTACCGAACTTGAAGTTGGCCTACGCTGATGATTTCAAGGTCTATGCCGGCATATCATCCACTGCTGACTGTTTGAGTCTGCAGCAGGACATTGATGTTGTTAACTTGTGGTGCAAATGTAATAGACTTCAATTGAATATTCTCAAATGTAGCGTAGTATCTTACTCGCGGAGAAAACGGTTGATTCAGTTCGATTACAGTATTGAGGGTGAAAGTCTCTCCCGGTTCACTGAGATCAGGGATCTGGGCGTGGTAATCGATCAGAAGTTTTCATTCATACCGCATATTACTCAACTGATATTGTCAGTGTGTAAAATGTATGGCTTTATTGTGAGGGGTGCAAGATTGTTTGAGAATTCGGCAACTATAATTCGTCTGTTCAATGCCTTGGTGAGAAGTAAGCTAGAGTATGCGTGCCTTGTTGGGCGCCCTATATATGACTGTCACGTTCGCCGTCTAGAGACTATTCAGAGAAGGCCTTTGAAGTGGCTTTCATTTCGCGAGGATGGACAATATCCTCCTAGAGGATATGATCATAAGATTTTGTTAACCAGATTCAACTCGAAAAGCCTTGAATGCAGAAGAGGATTGCATGCCATCAAGTTCCTGCATGGTCTTCTGGTTGGCGGGCTTGACTGTGTTGAGTTGCTGAGTAAACTCGATTTTCTCGTGCCCCGCCGGGGTGCCAGAACAAAGTGTCTTTTTTATATAAATACACCTAAAACTAATTTGCTTCTACAGTGACCAATGAGATACGCTCGCACCGTTGTTAATAGTATATCAGACAGATGTGATGTGCATTTTCATTCTCTGAGTTATATTTGTAATTTGTATTCACTTGAAAATGATTGATATTATTTTGATTATGAGTGAATAATGTATGGTATATTGGTCTGTTTCTTTATGTTTTATGTAGCTGCCTCAGTGCATTTTCTGTCAGTTTCATCAGCGCGCTTTTGCCTGCATTGTATTGCAGGGTGGTTATCATGATACTCATTTTATTGTAATATCTATGTTTTAATTTTCTGTAATTGGGTGTTCATTGCCTGTTGGAATAAAGGCTTCTTATTATATTATTATTATTATTATAGTAGAACAGCAGCTGTCGTAAGGCTCAAATGTAGGTAATTTTCGAATATCGAGACGAAAATGGCCTCAATCGATTGGGATCGAATTCCAGACGAAGAATTCGTGTTCAAAATTAAGTATGTCCGTCCGACCGGCAGTATACTCACTATCTTACGAAGAAGATGAGCGTTTTCATTTTATCAGAATTGGTTAATTGTCTGAATTGTCGGTCAACTTCGTCATTGGGCCAAATCCATGGAATAGTTCAGAAGTTATAAACATTCCATCGGATCAAATTGAACTTGAATGATTTTATATCAAAGAGGCTTTTTTCAATACTTCTTAACTCATAAGATATTCGACGTATTTTATCAAAAGTTAGTGCATCGATGGACGTTATTGATATCTCGCATTTACTCAAATTTCATTATCGTATTACGAGAAAAGTTTATTCATTTAATTTAGGATAGCGAGTCACAAGAGTTCAGTTTATTCGAGGTTGTCAGAATGGATGCCAAAACTTTTCTGTGGGAAATTTTATAATGTACCGCTATGTCTATAAGGTCCTGTAGAGGTTGTACAAGATTCAGTTTCGAAGAATATTTGTTTTTTCTTGTAATTTGGTGTTAATTATATAACTGTTTCTTCAAGGACAACTGTTTAATACTGGTTTAAGGAGTTGATTCATCTACTCTTGTTTGGTTTTTAAGAGAGGGGAATTTCTGAATAAATCAAATTTGAAAGAAAACTGTTAGTGTTTATTTTTAATTTGAAATATAGATTTGTAAATTCATACTGGTGGTTTTTTCGTAAAAAATGGAACAACAATATCAGTATGATATACAGAAATAATTGAAACAAATCAATTTTTACCGAATTCTTAATTGCAGGATGGATTTCTCAGTTATCAAACATTTTCTATAGAAAGTCATTAAATATGTACCTTCACGGGCATCATAATTCATTATTTAATTATCGAGTGTTGAGGCCATTAACCTGACTATGAGCAATAAAAATATGAGAGTTAATTCTGAGTAACGCACAAAATTCATTATATACTGATCCTCAATCCAGGTTTTCCAAGGTAGTCTTTGGGATGGGTAATAAAATCCACTAAAACCTACGCTGCTCTATTTTATGATCGGTCGGCTATGAAATACATGATATTGCTACGCGTATGACGCGTTGATGCAAAAAATTGGACAAAAACCGATTTACTTGCAATTTTAAGTTTTCATGGGACTAATGATCGACGAAATAGAGAAGAGTATAATGGAAACAATTACATATATTGAATATACGTGATATATTCGAACAATAGAGGAACTATTTGCATCAGTACCTAATTGAAAACGTGTTCATTAAAAATTTAGTAGACGAAATGAAAACTTATTAGTACGAATTCTTTACATATTATCCAGGGCAGGATTTATTGACTCACCACTTGATATTTTACGTATGGTGATCTGTCAATACACTGCGTAAATCGATTTAGGAAATGTCGATATTTCTGAATTCATTTCATTTGGTAATTTGCAGATAGCCAAACAAATGTTGTTCCTCGAGTTGGCCAGAGTCCTGGGACATATGATTATACAGGGTGGCCATTTGAAAACGAAACTGACGAGATTACAGACGAAATAAGTTTTTTCGATAAAAATGCTCGGACAGGTCGATTTCTGTTTCGAGGGGGACAACTTAAGATGTAGGTTACGGACGCATAGCGCTTCAACCCTTGCTACTACAACCCTCACCCCCAAATTCTGAATAAGAAAGATGGAGTGAGTGATATCTCATTTGAAAGGTATTTTTATACTGATTTCAGCACAGTAATTGTTTTTTGGCGCTCTTGTTCACCCGAACAGAGTGCCTATCATTTTGCCCGAATGTCTGTAATTTTGGAATATCGAGCCGAAAATGGTCTTAATCGATTGGGTTCGACTCCCTGATGAAGAATTCGTGGCGAAAGTTGAGTCTGTCCGGCCGGCCGTATCCTCTCTAGCATCCAAAAGGAATGAGCTAGAGTTTTCATATTTTCAGAATAGGTTAACTGTCCAAATATCTCGGTCAAGTTCGTTATTGGGCCAAATCCGTCCGATGGTTCAGTAGTTATGGGCATCTGAAATTTTGTTTCCTCAATAACTACTAGAATATCCATCCGATCAAATCGATACTTGAAATATTGTTGAGGGAGGCTGCAACAAAACAGCTCGCCAAATTTCGCAGAAATAGTCACGCTAGAAAACTTTTAAAAAATTCCCAAAAAAAATTTTTTAATCCTCACTGTCTCATAAGATATTTTTCGGATTACAATTAAAATTCGTGAATATATTGAGGTGATCGATATTGTAAGTATCCTCAAATTTAATTGCCGTAGCTCTTTTCCATCTAAAGATATGATCATTTTTTCATTTACTCAAGAAAAAACAGAAATGACATACGTCTCGATGATTTTCTTTGAACGATGGCCATCACAGATCGATATTCGATTGACAAATGCCGGGCTCATTAATCAGTGTCAGTTGGCGTAATATTAATCAAAATTTTTCATAACGGGAAATCATAGAGATAGAATTCAATCGGTGGCTGAAATGATATTCGTTGTCAAATTTCAGAAAAGCACTGACAAGCTTTTAGGAAAAGGGAATTATAGCTTCAAACAAAACTTGGGGAAAATTATGAGTAGTTATTTTTGATTTGAGATATAGGTTTGTTCATTCATTAGGCGTTGATATTTGCATCACATTGTCCCACAGTACGGGAAAAGACTATTGTTCACGCGATCAGAGTGCCTATAGATTTGTTATGGTTTGAATATTCATTCAAAAGTAGCTCAACAAGAGCGCCAAAGCAATCTGACCTCACGTCAGTGCTTTCTAAATTTTTCATTTAATGCATTAGTTCTCGAAATATTCATGCGTTAGTTAATTTTATCACTTAAATTAATTTTTTGCGAATAATTGACATTTCCTGCTTCCGAAACACCAAAATTTCCGTACTTGTATTTGAAAGTGCAAAACATCTACCACTGGGCAAATGAAGTCATACCGTACGTGTTAATGCTACTAGGGTCAGATGTTCGACTAGCTGCTTTATTCACTGAAATCATTCTTCAACTGTACGGTATTAGAACGATTTGAAGTATTGATCTAAGAAATAAGACTTTTCAAAGTAAAGTAAATAATTTACCAAAAACTCACATGAATTAATTAAATATTCAACTAGTTCACCATTAGCTTCCATACAATGAAATAAGTTTTGTTCGAAACGATGACGTACATTTTGCAGCATTTCTGGAATGATTTGACGACATTCGTTCACTATACGTCTTATTAAATCTTCTATGGAATCTTGCTGTGTAGAGTAAATTTTACTCTTCAAGTGGCCCCAAGGAAAGAAATCTAGTGGTGACAGATCTGGCGATCTGGCTGGCTATTCAGTGGGACCCCTTCTTCCAATCCACCGATTCGGAAATCTTTGATCCAGATATTCTCGAACTGGTAAGGCGTAGTGTGGAGGAGCTTCATCCTGCTGAAACACAATCTGATCTTCCACATAATTTCCAGCATTGTTCACAATAGTTTCCGTCAAAATTGGATCAATGGGATTTTCCAATAAGTCCAAATACATATCTCCAGTAAGATTATCAGGTTAAAAGAACGGGCCGACAATGTTGTCACCAAATATTCCCCCACACATTGAGTTTTTCTGGTTGTTGAGTATAAACTTCGTGGAACGATCTCGGATTAGCATCGGCCCAATAATGACAATTGTGTCGATTTACTGTGCCGTTTCGAAAGAACGAACACTCATCGGAGAAACAAACATTGTACAGATAATTGGGATTAGCAGTTACTCGTTCACTCATTGTATCACAAAATTCAACACGACGGTCAAAATCATCTTCGTTTAGTGTGTGTGGAAAATGGATTTTGTAAGGATGGAATTTATGATGCTTCAAAATATTTGCAATTCGAGTTCGTGTAAAACCAGATTCATGTGCTAGCTGCCTCGTACTCGTCATTGGATTCAGAGCAATCTGTCCAAGAACAGCTACTTCAGCTGCTTCATTTCTTTCCATGTTTCGTTTTATATTAGCCTCGGACCCGGTTTCTTGAAACTTTAACACCAATTCCAAAACATACTTCTTATAAACATGTTTATCTATATGTCGTTGATTGAAGAATTCTACTGTTCTATTCGCACATTGATTGTTTGCAAAAAAAACCTGAAATTATTTCCACCTGCTCTGCAATTGAATAAACCATGTCAAACAATGAATAAGAACACATGCAAGTCTCGATTCAAAACTAAGAATAATTCACATGTCAAAGAACCGTTAAGCCAACATAATGATCTGTTCGTAATAAAAAAAAATTATCGATTCTCATTTTTTGGAAAAACATATGAATTCAATAATCAACAAAATGAAAACATATTGAAGATAACTAAGAAAACACTTCATAATTAAGTCGGAAATCTTTTCACGAATTGGGACTGGAATATTTCTGTGGCATCATTATGATTTGATTTTCTTACCTGGTAATGTGATTAGAGATATGTACGTATTTGGAATTTTTGGAGATTTCTATCGATCAAGTATTTCCGCATGTTATTGGAAATACAGCAAATTATATCGAACATAATTTAGATTGAGTTTCAGCAAGATTGAGCTCCTTCGCAATGCGCTTTGTTTGTTCGACATCTTGATTGAAGATTTCTATGTCAGTGGATTGGGGGAAGGAAGCCACAGTCATGGTTGTTTTGAAGCTTAAAATGTCGATTTTTCACAAAAAAAAATACTACAAGTGCCATGAAAACACCACTTCATTTTCAAATACTTAGTTAAGAATATTTCAAGAACTAATGCATGAAATAAAAAACCAATTACTGTGCAGAAATCAGTATAAAAATGCCTTTCCAATGAGGTATCACTCACCCCATCTTCCCTATTCAAAATTTGGGGTTGAGGGTTGTAGTAGCAAGGGTTGAAGCGCAATGCGTCCGTAACCTACATCTTAAGTTGTCCCCCTCGAAAAAGAAATCGACCTGTCCGAGCATTTCTATCGAAAAAATTTATTTTGTCTGTAATCTTATCTGTTTCGTTTTCAAATGGCCACCCTGTATATCCTCATGAAAAATCATGCTGGCTACTCCAGATCAGCCCTGATAAAAATGAGGAGTCCAGGAAGTACGGCCACAAAAAACCATTTCTAGGAACATGGAATATACGAAAGGAGTGTATCCACGTGAATACAAGGAGCGGCAGTGAGACCAAATACACCACGGTATATGACGAATTTCATGGTAGGTACAGCTGGAGGTGGAGTATTCATATTTTCAGAAAAAGGTAAACTGTCCAAATATCTCGGTCAAGTTCGTGATTCGGCAAAATCCGTCGAATAGTTCTGGAGCTATGAGCTCTATAAATCCTAGAATCAGATCCAGTTTTGACTTGGATATTTGAACGAGGAATAGAGAATAGAGCAGAATTTCGTAGAAACCGAATTTTTGAAAACTTCCCACAAGAAGCTTTTTTAATGTTTTATACCTCTTATAATATCCGTCAAATTTTAACAATTTGTGCATGTGTCATTTATATCTTACATCTTTTCAAATTTCATTTTTGTAGCTTTCTTTCATCAGAAGATATAGTTCGTTTTCATTTAATTAAGGCTAAGCAATCACTTAAGTTAAAGTCAAAATTAGCAAGTTAAATTTGTGGTCTGAAAAAGTTTAATCTAATTCTGGATTCCGAAGAATAATCGCTTCTGTGTAATCTGGATAAAACTATACAGGATGTTCCTAAATTGAACGTACAAACGGAAAGGGGAGATTCCTTAAGTGAGTTTAAGAAAAAAAAGTCCCATAAACATGGGGACGCAAACGTTTCGTTTTCGAGATACAGAGTGTTGAAATTTGAATTGAAGTTTTTTTCTCATACTATCTACACTCAACAAGATATTCAACTGAAATTTGGTATAGATTTTACATTTGAGAGTTCTCACCACGTGACATGGCAATTTCGATAGAATATTTACAATATTTCTCGAAATCCTCGTGAAAATCCAAATTATGATGGGAAGGCCAGTTTGTAAGCTGTGGTAAATTAATTTAGTGTCAGTTTTTATGGACATTTTCCTGATCTGTATCGATGATTCATAAAGTTTCGATATACTCGTATAATCAACACAAAAAATGTATTACAACAAGAAACGTAAAACAAAAACAAAAAAATCATAACAAGAAACTAAGTAACCGCAAAGAATTGAACTACAGCAAATGTTGAAAATGTCCTCTCCCAACTGTTATACAAGCTTCTGATCTTTGTCTCATAGACGATCGAACTCTTTCAAACACTCTACGGTGTTCACGAGTGTCGAGTATACTAGAGATTTCAGGTGATCCCATAAAAAGAATTCTAAACTATTTAAGTCTGGGGATCTGGCAGGCCATGACTGAGAGACCCCCCCCCCCGACCACTCCACCTGTTTTCATAATTTTCGTCCAAATACTCCCTTGCCAAAACTGAAAAATGAGCAGGAGCACCGTCATGCATGAACCACATTTCTCGTCGTAGCATAAGAGATATATCTTCAATAACAAGGGCAAATCGTTTTCTAAAATGATGATTGACCTGTTAGTCGACCTGACAAGAAGAAAGTACCAAACTTAATCATCACCAATATTATTTTACCACCCCACACATTTAGTGAAAATTGCTCTTGAAAATGGTTTTTTACATATCCATGCGAATTTTCCTCAGCCCATACGTGTTTATCATGAAAAATGATAATTGAAGTCCTTGAGAGGCAGGCTTCATTAGTGAATAGAATTTGGCAAGATCCGCCAAACAACTTGATGACTTGCATTCAATAGTACACTAATTTTTCTTGTACTGGTTCTTGGATGTTGTTCTATTTCGTTCATAACTGCCTCTTCGAGTTGTTAGGTGAAAAAGATCCAGCTTCTGAAAGACGAACATTCGATGATTAGGTATCACTCTATTGGGATAGCGTTCCATGTAAAGACGCCTAGCTTCTCTTGCATTTCCATTTGCAATACCATACATGAAATGCATATCAGTCATTTCAGAATTCGTGAAATTCGTCATGTTTTGATATTGAAATGTGTAGAAGTTCTAATTTCTGATCAAATTATTGTTGTAACAGTCATAAAGATGGTAATGAAAAATAGTAGTCCAACTACATTCAAAAAAATAAATAGCCACAAATGCAACCACCTTCACTTTTTAAAAAAACAAACTTTCAATAATTTGATGTGTCGAAACTGGCACTGAATTTATGCACCACAGGTTATAAACTGACCTACCTATCATAGTTACGAGAATCTCGAGAGAATCGTTCAGAATTTTTTTCTCGAAATCGTTGGTAGATACGACAAAACTACAAGAGACCGAAAAGTTTAGTATAAGAACAAAGCTTCATTTCACATTTTTTTAAATTAACAGTTGTTCACCAAAAAAAAGTTCTGCAGAAGGCAGGTGGCAGTGTTCCAGAAAATATATCACCCTGTAAATCTTCTATCGAAATTGCCATGTCACATGGTGAGAACTATGAAATGTAATATCTATGCCAAATTTCAGTTGAATATCTTGTTAAGTGTAGATACTATGAGAAAAAAACTTGAAAAAAATTCAAACTTCAACACTCTGTATCTCGAAAACGAAACGTTTGCGACCCCATTTTATGGAACTTTTTTTCTCAAACTCTATTAAGGAATCTCCCCTTTTCGTTTGTACGTTCAATTTAGGAACACCCTGTATAAGGTATTTCGAAGGACAATTGGTTGTCCCTCTGAAAGAAGACATTGTTTACCGATAGATCAATTTTCCTGATTATGTTGTCATATGCGTTCAAGTGATGCAACTGATTATACTTTGAAGTAGATTCAAATAAAACAGCATGAGAAATTATTGATGTTGGAACTGGTGTAGAATTATTACTTGAGCAAAAAATATGATCTTTTATTGTTGTTCTTTCCAACGTTTCTACAGACATCTTCTGTCGTTCTCGAGGCAAAAATAAACATTCAAATTAGATTAGATTAGACAATATGAGAAAATTCTTCAATTTTCAAAAATGCCAAATTGACTTAACTCTGAAAACTAGATCAGATTTTTACTTATCTGTGATTTGAAGAAATTTTCAAGTAACTTCGCCTCTTCGATTTTTCATCTTCTAGGTTGGTCTTCTTTGGATACGATAGATATATTAGCTTCATTCGGGTTCTTATTATCCTGACTGTTCTGGGACAGTCCTCAGGGTGCGCAGAACTGATGCGTAATAGCTGAGGATTTTTGGATCATTTTTGGACCATTCTTGGACTGTCAGAAAATTATCAGAGAAATGCAGAACCCGAACAGCAAAATGAGGATTAAATATGGAAAGAGATAGGTATAGTTTTGGAGGTTCTTCGTTTAATTGCTCCTGCCAGACAACAACTTTCAAGCACTTGGTTGTTTTTTCATTTGTGTGTGTAGTGATGTTTCTGTAATAACCTGTATTAATACGTTAATTATATTGTTTCCAGGCTTTCACTAACTGTGTGAATAAATGAGAGAAGCATTAGGAATAAGAGACAAATTTAATTGTGGTTGGGAATCGAGTTTTATTTTGAAGTTCTTAATCTTACAATCCATAAAAATGAATGACTAAATAAGATGGAAAGAAGAATTATTTGTACTTAGATGTTTAGAGAATATAAGACTAGAAAGAATAGTGGCCAATTATCGTTAATGCTTACTTCAGGATAAACATCGGTATAACCTGCAACAAAATGGATATTCTCTTGTAGAGTGTACAGAAAAATATGCACAGTTACTCAAAATTCATAATGCCAAAATATCACCAAGTGTATCCATGTGTAAAATCTAGTCTTGTGCTACTTTTTTCAATAATCAAACCATTCCCATTTTTTTTTCGAGATGTTTTTTGTAAGATACTGGAACTTATTAAAAAACAATGGAATAATGATTGCAAAGTATAATTCAGCAAATCAATTTTGATATTAGAAATAGTAGACAGTATGTATAGCAATATATGTGTTTATTTTTGAAATTCTATTTAATCAACTGATTTAAAAGTTTCAAATGCTTTTTTTATTACATTATAACAGAATTTTGATTTGTCATATTTGAAGTTTAACGATTGTCGATTCCTAAAATATGTTTATTGGGGTATACCTAATTTTCAAAAATTGGATTCAAATCAAAAGAATGTTTATTTCAATCGACAAAAGTATTGAAGGCTGACAATCATAGTAAATTGGGTGAAGATATCTCAACTTATATGTATTTCAGGCAACAACTTAGTACAGGTAATGGAAATGAGAAATAATTTTCAATGTTTTGTGGAAACCCATCATTTTATGCTTTAAATGACCTGAGTGGCCAAACGCCTCGTTCGTTGGTAGATAAATCTCTTGGATAAACAACATTTCAACGCTGAAATCTGTTTGATAAATAACACAAAGATCGAACACTAATGTAATGGATTTTGAATAAACTGGTTGTTTTTATTTATTAGATGTAAACAATTGGTATATCAAGCTGGTGAAGGGATTGTGTTTGATCATCTGTAAAGTTTTTAAGCTTTTTATGTGAGTGTTTGACCTTGTCCAGACCTATGGGGAGTGCTAAAATTAATTCTTCAAATTCTTTTTTGTATGTGTACGTGTTTATATGAATCTGTTATGGAAATCTATATAGTTTGGCATCAGTTCTTGAAATCAAGCAAAATTTTTGTTTATATGATCTTTCTTGTTGATTATTCTGATAGTTTCTTGGTGCCTTATAAAAGAAAAATTGTTTGTAGAACTGATATCTGTTCTGTTTTTGCATGGGTACACTAGTGATCAATCAGCACAGAGTTAGTTTTCTTTGAAACTCAGATATGTGTTGTTAAAAATTCAATAGAGCTGATACTGAATCTATATTTCCTAGAATTAATTTTTTATTGTGAATATTAGTCTATACATAATTGTGCTCTATTTGATAAAGAATCAATTGATAATTTTGCATTGTGTTCAGCCTCATGAAATCAGTTCATTGGATTTATGTATTTCAAGGTGAATCTCGTGACATTTAAATTTGTTGTATTACCCATAAATAAAAAAGCTTCTTCATCTTTGCAGGAAATCTTATTTCATACCCACTACATCAAATCAATTTATATCTGGAATTTAAATTAATTCAATGATGTGATAATAACTAGTTATACATATCTGAATCTGAAAATATTTCCAAAACATTATTGAACGCAAAGTAAAATTGGTAAATCAGTTAACCATACAATTTACCTATATAGGTAAGGGATTGCTCTGAATTCTGAAGTAGTTTATATTTCAGTTTATACTATCAATAATATTCATGTGTTAATGCAACCACTGTCTGAATATGGGTGATGCAATAAAGAACAGAAACTAGATCTATCAAAATGTTTGGTTTTATACAGATTCACTGTACAGTATTTATCAGGTGGGATTGTACATATTTTGAGAATTTTAATAATGATAAGTAATTTGAATTGCGCTATTATAGTACTCAACTGTTTCTAACAACATTAAATTTTCGGTTTGTCGATGAAAATTTGATAAAACATTATTCTAACTATGGAAAACAATTCCATGCAGACGAAACTCTCAAACAGAAAGAGTTCGCTAGGAATTTCATTGATAATCAGGTTAATGATAAATAAACTGATATTCTCATTTCGTTTCATCAAAAATTTGAATTTTTGAAAAATACCTAGGTACCTACATGCGCACATTACCTTTTTGATTATAATGATTTTCAATTGTTAATTTGAAACGAGTAAACTTTGATGTAAAGGGAAATATTGATTTATTTCTCGTCTAAAATTACGAATTTACCACGAATTGCTTATTCAACTGATCGTTGTTTAAGGGTTGGTAGCATTTGTAGTCCGTAAAATATCCTGAACTGATTCCTGCTCTCGAGTAGGTACCGATTTTGACTGTAGTGGAACTGTACTGGGATTGTACCTGAAAAATCCGAACAGCTGACCAATTTGAAGATTTGGTCCAAAATTTGTCAGAGAAAAACCCAGAACAAGTAGAATTTGGCAAAATGCGCAAACTCGTAGGTTTATTTGAATCGGTTACAGCAGAAAATTTTAATTTATTTTCCTGATCATATAAGCCATAAATTGAAAGAAAAGCAAATAGATTAATGAATATGACAACAATGAATCATAATGCACATTTTTAATAAGGCCGATTTGTTGGAGCTGAAAAATTTTTTTTTCAATAAAGCTATTTTTCACATACTTAAAAATGGTTTAGTAATTCGATATGATTATTTAGAGAACTTAAATCATTGTTATAAATAAAGTTGTACTAGTTCTTGCAAGTTGAATTAGACAACTCAAGGATATAAAGAAAACTCATAATCCTGCCCCTGAAAACCCTTCATAAAATTAATTTATAATCATTTAACTTAATACCAATTTATGCACGATTTGAAACCATCTATGTTTATATTTGTTTATATCTGTTAACGGATGCAGATAAAATTCAAACATTTCAAATTACGAAAAAAATCTTCCTAAGGCGGTTCTACGGCAAAATCCTAAAATGGTCCTCAGGATAGTTCCAGAACCGTCAGAAAATAATCAGAAAAAATCCTGATATAACCCGAACATCGGAGTACTCGGTTCGAAATTAGTCAGAGAAAACCCGAACACCGAACACTGAAATGCGTATGATTCTGATGGTTCTGGAACTGTCAGAATTTGAACCCGAATGAAACTAATGTTTCATTTTATCAGATGTTTTTTATCCACAGCATGTTGGACCATCTTGAATCTATTGGTGTCAAACACTTAAAAAAGTTTCTGATGTTGTTTTATTCACACTTTCAATGGTGTTTTCTTTCTTCGATAAAGATCTTCCGCATTCACAAGGTATATCCTATAAGCAATTCTTCGTTCTTTGATCTTCATTATCAGGTTTAACTTTAGTTGGATTAGCCAAGATGGTATCTTGTGTCTTGAATGCAGTTGTAGTGTCTTATTTAATACCAATTCTACTCAGTTTTTTTGATAAAACTTTCACATAAGGAAAGAAGCTTTTTATGGTTTGTCCCATATCTGCTTGTGTTGTATCATTATGGGGTTCCAGCGATTTTGTGTTATTTGTTTCGCTCTTCCCGATATCTTTTTTGGATATCCATCACTTCTGAGTGTTTTTGTGATATTATTTAATTTCTTTTCTTTGGTTTCAAACATAGAAGCAGACGAAGATATTTTGTCACAATCGAAAGAACACCAAAGGTATATAAATTTGAAAGAGTTAAGTTTTTGTGTTCTAGTTAGCCTGACCAGGTAGCCCATTGTCTGTTTATTTACGAATATTGTCAAACAATTATTATAGCAATTTTTTTTTAAATCTAGTAATAAGAATCATATTCATTCATTAATGCCAAAAAAATGCCTTCAAAGTGCTGTTCATTATCATCACTTTCCAAGGAATCCACATATTCACACAAGTTGAAAACAATTGAATTCAATATTTCAACACCGAAGGATTTTATGAATATTTTGTGGACCAAAATGTAAGTTTAATACACATAAGAACATTCCAATACATTGCTCGAAGATAATATACGATTTGAAGATAATTTAATTCGTATACAGTCCACTAAATTCCCTTTTTCCCGGTTCATCTAAGACTTCTTCAGGAAAGTTAAAATTAATACATTTTCAAAAAAAGTGCAAGTCAAAATTATGGAACAAATTCATTTTCTCAGAAGAAAAATATTTGGCAAGAAAATCCTGCAATAGGTTAATTCTTATTTTACTATTACCAAATTTTATACATTTTTGAAGGAGTTTTGTTGCACCCCGTGCCATCTCCATCAACCCTCTGAAATTTTTGAATGGTGGAAGTAGGTCATGTGGTACTTTTCTGACAAGATCTGCATATCTTCTTCATTGGACTGCAGACATTTTGTCAAGTTTCAAGTTTTTTTCTTGAAAAATAAATTAGTTCGAAGAGATACCTGTTTAATGGGGTTGCAAGTTGTGTATGAACAAAACTTAAATAGTTGTCTTGAATGCGGTTGGCAATATTTTTTTGGGATAGCTGTTACTTCTGAGAGCAGAACATATGTTTCTTGCTCTATCATATAAACATTTCGACACTCTCAATTTAGTATTCAGTTGATAGTTGGAACACTGGGCAATATCTACATTTTGATTTATACCATAAACTAAATACTGAATTTAAGGTGGCGTTATATTGATGTGATAAAGCAACAAATCTATGCTCTACTCAACAAGATAAAAATGGAGAAATAAATAACATCACAAAAACACTGAAAAGTAATGGCTATCCCAAAAAGATATTGGAAAGAGCGTAACAACTAACACATAATCAGCTTGAACCCCATAATGATACAATACCAGCAGATATAGGACAGACCGTGAAATGCGTCCTTCTTTATGTTAAACGTTTATAAAAAATTGAGAAGAATTGGAAATAAATACGACATAAAAAGCAAAGAGCTTTATTGAAGAAACAAAACGCCCTCGAAAGTGTGAATAAAAGAATATCAGAAGCTTCCTCAAATGTTAGAACATCATGCTGTGGATGAAAATCATCTGATAAAATGGAATGATTCATCTATGCTATCCAAAGAAAAGAAGTCTCCATGAAGATAAAACAACGAGAAAGCGTTTATGAATATCGCTCTTAGTACTGTAAGTGCACCATTGATTGAGTTGTCGGAAGTTTGGGACCAATTGTTTGAAGTAACTAGAAAAAGTATTCAAACGACAGATAAATACAAATTTTGTGCGGGTACGAAATTAGGATTAATAATAATCACCCGCTTAATAAGAGAGAAGCGCACTTCCTGAGTCGCTGGTTATACTTGTAACGCCCTTACGTGCAGTTCCTTTATTAGTAAACTCGGGCGCCAGACAATTTGCTTCTGAGGGCGTCACCCTCACCTATCGAGCTCCTCCGGAATGTCCAGAAGCTCGAGCCTAGGCAGACTCCAGTGAAGAATGAAGTGGGTAGCTGTTGGAGGTGGAGTTGTCACCAATAAAACACTCGGTTAACTAAAAATATACTCTCTATTCATACCAAATAAACAAACTTTCCGAAATAATACGTCTCACAGTCCTTAAAACAAATCAACAGTTCATATCAGGTACAACAGTCCTTAATCTAAATCACAAAATCTTCATAGTCCTTAACCTCTAAAAAACCCAAATCCCAAATCTACTTGTCCATCACCAAAAGTCCAGTAACATTCCGTGAAGGGGTTAGAGTGCACACAAAGCGATTACAGTGGCGAGTTACTCGATGGCATCAGAAGGAATTAGGCAAGCGAAATGACTTAGGCATAAAAATGGGTTAGGCATACCAAGGAATCAGGCAGAGAACGGATAAGGCAGTCGCTCAACAGGAAATTGCTCATGCATGAAAGTCGAATAGGGCCGTGAGATAAGGATGAAAATGACTCAGGCATGAAAATGACTAAGGACGTGTGATAAAAATGAGGATGTCTCGGGGTGAAAGCGAGAGAGTGGATAAACCAAAGCCTCACTCAGGCGAACATGGACCATCCAAGCGGGGGTGGGGTGGGGTGTTGTTGGGTTTGTCCGTGGGGCACGGTTCCGCACGGCGCAACTAGTGTCCGCGCGCAACAGAACCCCTCGAAGAGAACTGCCAAGGCCCAGCCCAAATCGGAGTGACCGGCGGTATGGTGTGCGCATGCGCAAACACCTGCGATGCCGACAGGGCCGAGGTCGAACCAAGTGCCTGCCAAACAGCAACCCACCCTACGGAAAACTTCGGTCTAAGCACGATTGAGCTTGCTCATCTCGCACATCAACGTCAGCTCCGAGAGATGGACAGCAGGAGTCCGCCGAGGTAAAACGGCCCACCACCTAGGGACGATTGAGCTTGCTCATCTCGGCACCCAGATGTCGGGTTCGCAATACCGGCTTCGGGACCCAGCCGACACCCATGACGAATCCCGCACCCTCAAAGATCGGGCCAACCCAGTGCCCGCCGCGCAACAGCCCACGTCACGGAAAACTTCGGTCTAAGCACGATTGAGCTCATCTCGCACATCAACGTCAGCTCCGAGAAATGGACAGCAGGGGTCCGCCGAGGTAAAACGGCCCACCACCTAGGGACGATTGAGCTTGCTCATCTCGGCAGCCAGATGTCAGATCCGCAATACCGGTTAAAGGACCCAGCCGACACCCGTAAAAAACCCGTGCCTCTAAGTGGTCGGGTCGACAAACGACAACAGGGGGGGGGGCACAACACGAACCTCACCGCGCAGCAGCCCACGCCACGGAAAACTTCGGTCTAAGCACGATTGAGCTTGCTCATCTCGTACCTCAACGTCAGCTCCGAGAGATGGACAGCAGGAGTCCGCCGAGGTAAAACGGCCCACAACCTAGGGACGATTGAGTTTCCTCATCTCGGCACCCAGATGTCGGTTCCGCAATACCGGCCAAAGGACTAGTAAAGGACGTGATGCCCTGAACGCCCTCCTGCAGCCGTCGTTCGGTCTCAACGATCGAACCTCACACTCACCTCCTGGAATCTCGTCCTCCACAAGTGGTCCTCCGGTCCCCTCTCTATACCCCTTTCCTACCTTGCTACTACTACTTCGTTACATACTATAACAATAGATCCAAAAATTATCGTTGGTAGAAAAGTTGTTTTTATTCACCTTGCAAACAGGTGAATAAAAACAAGTTTGTAGTCATAACAGAATTATGTATTCACAGATAAGAATAGTTACACAATGTTCGGCACTTGAGTTTACACTCACAGAAAGAGTTTTAAGGTGTCTATAATAACCAAGAATTTGAACTACTTTGCTCAATCTTGGGCACTTCTGGTAGTACTAAACAATAAAGAGATCTGACCTTATTTGTTGTTTTGGAAATCACCACAGTTCTGCTCTAATCGTCGAGGTAGACTTCGTAAAGTAAGATGCAGGCACTTTGGATAAAGCTTCCCAAACTTCCACTGATGAATTGTGCCTTGGCGATATGTAATTGTGACACACAGGTTCACAATTCACAACCTTTTTCTTTTACGTAGAGAGTAATTCACATACACAATGAACTAGAGTAGCTAACTGACCCGAAAACAGATTATTTTGAGAGATTTTAAGAGGAACTTGTAGTTCTGAGTGCCGTTATAGACTGGTGAAAGTGAATTGGTAAAGGAGAACTTACTGGTACTACTGTATACGAGAAGTGTACAGAGAGAATGTTCTTGAATAATTGAGAAAGGTCGGAGGTATCGAAAGATAGTACAGGTAGCTAAGCTTAGGGATTCCCAAAATTCCGTCCGATAGAAAGGGTTCTTGGAAGTAACGGCCGCTGCCCTAAATTCCAAGAACTGTCCTTTGTTGCGAGAAAATCGCAACATATCTGATCTACAATAGTTTTCGGAGTTCTGTCAGTTTGACATTTATAAGTGGAAATTAAAAAATTATCTAATATTGTCAGCCATTATTGAAGCTATTTTTTTGCCCTGAAAACGACAGAAGATGTCTGTCGAAACGTTATATAAAAGAACAAAAGAGATTATGGTTATTGCAAAAATTAATAATTCTACAGAATTGTAGCTAAAATGAAACTGAAGGAAAAAGAGAAGAGAATTTGAGATGTGAAAAAAAAAAAAAATGTGGGTGATGATTATCAATTTATGATAAAGATTTATTCATTTATTAATTATGCTGTTTGGTTCAGTATTACAATGTTCCAGACTATGGAAAAAGGCTTTAGAATAAGCGCGCTTAAGTTTCTGATATCACGTCAGTGCTCTTCTACATTTTTACAGATTTTGGGACAACACGATAGCCAGCTGTTTTACTAAAGGAAGTTATTGTTTATTGTTTATGTTTATACTGGCTTACCTAGGTGTACATATATCAATATACCCCTCAGAAGCTAATTAAAGCTTGTGCGAGTTAGGTTAACCAGTGTGTGTTCTGTGTAGGCTTTGTCACTGTGTCCTTATGCCACCTTAGGCACAGCACTGTTAATTTTAGACCCAACAGTGAATGGTCACCGCATACCGAAAGCTAGAAAATTTCTTTCCTGGCCCCGGACTTGAACCTACGACATTTCGGGTTTCCACGTCAAAGGTCAAGGCTTTATTCCATTAAGCTATGCGACACACGATTTATTCAGATAAGCACAATCAATTGGAAGTTGTCATGTACTGTGAACTCCGACAAAAAACCGTGTTCTGGAATAATTTCATGTTTTTCAAGATTATTCAGATTATTCGATTCGAATCATCTTTTTTCCAATTTTGACTTGAATATATATATTGAAGTTGATATACCTAATTTTGATTTTTAAGAGGAATGTACATAATGTCAACAAAATAAAACCATAAAAACTTACACTCAAATTGAACAAAACCTCTTTACGACATTCGGAAAAACAGTCGAGAAAAATACAAAAATTCATCAAATCTTTCAACCAGTCAATCAAGAGTTCAGAGCAACAAAATGAAATCAACCGTGCAATATAATCTAATAAGTAGTCTGACACAATAAGATATAAAACTTCTTAACCTCGAAGAAAGATAGAACACAGAATATCCTCGAAACATGAAAACGCAAATAAGCACAAAACTATCAATCAAAAATGTTGACAACAAATAAAGAAATCTAGACAAATCTAAACCGATCGAAACGTAAACATCGTCAGTTCACCGTTGTATACCAGGGTCGTACGTTTGTTGATTAGTCCCCATTATTAAATCAACGATATGACAATAGATGGGATTAATTTCTTGTGATTCTGTGGAAAGATTCAAAGGATGGGTTAAATATCTAATTTCAAGAGATTCCAGGAA